>WOXC01003543.1:0-225081 GCA_011680675.1 Gymnobelideus leadbeateri | reverse complement strand
TGTATTGCACATGTGAATGAAAGCATGGATATGTGTGAACATGGATATGTGTGAAAGTATTCTGTATATTAGTGTATGTGAAAGAATGAGTGTATAAGTGTGAGAAAGCATGTCTGCACATGTATATGAGTGTGCATGTGTGGGTGTGTAAGTATAAGTGTATGTGTGAGTGTATAAATGTATGAGTGAGCATGTGTCTGGGAGAGTGTATAAATATGTTTGAGATCACATGTATGTATGTGTGTGCATGTGCCTAAGTGTGTGAGAGAATGTACCAGTGTATATTTGTATGGATATATGACTAGTGTGAGCGTATGTATGTGTATGAGTATGTATGTATGTGGTCAAGAATGTGTGTGATCTGGGGGGTTGCTAGGTGGCATAGTGAGTAGAGCGCCGGCCCTGGAGTCAGGAGGACCTGAGTTCAAATCTGACCTCAGACACTTAACACACACACAAAAACTAGCTATGTGACCTTGGGCAAGTCACTTAACCCCAATCGCCTTCCAAAAAGCAAAAAAAAAAAAAAAAAGAATGTGTGTGATCTTGTAGATTGTGAGGCCGTGTTTGTAAGCATCTGTGCTGAGAGGGTTAGACTATCATGTCAGGGTGTGTATATGTGTTTCAGAGTGTGTGCAGAGATGTGAGGGGGTGTATGTGTATGTCTGAGCATGTATAAGCATGTGACTGTGAGAGCGTGTATGTGTAAGATCATGTTTACGTTACTGGTCAGAATGTGAGAATGTGTGTCCGTGCATATGTGTATAGATGAGAATGTGGGGGTGTTTGTGAGAACATGGGAAAGTTGATGTGCATAAGCATGTATGTACATTTGAATGTGTGACTGTTGTACACATGAGAGAGGATAAGTGTGACTGTGTGCATGAGGGTGCTAGAACATGTGTGAATGTGTATGTGTGAGAATTTGTGTATGAGGTATGGGAATGTGTGTGTGGAAGTAGGAAGGTAGGTGTAAGGGTAAGCCTGAGTGTGGGCACATATATATGTGTGTACATGTCTGAACATAGAATCTCTGAGGGTATGCATGTGTATGTAGTGTGTGAGATGTGTATATAAGTGTGATTATGTTGGTGTAAATGTGTAAAGATGAATGTGAGCAGGTCATGTATGAATCAAATATACATACATGAGAGTATACGTGTATATATGTGTGTGAGTCATTGCATGTGAGCGGGTGAGTGTGTATATGTTGAGAGTATCGTAAGGGTGTATACATGTGAAAGTGTGTGTGAGAGCTTGCATGCATGTGTGACTATATTGTGTGGGAATGTGTGAGCACGTGTGGCTGTATTATGTGTTTCACAATAGTGTGTACATGTGTTTGTGTTTTTGAGGGTATGTGTACATGAAGTGTGAGAACATGTGTCTGAACATGTGTCAGCATGTGAGAGCATGTATGTATTGTGAGTGTGGGTTTCAGAGTGTGGGGGGGAGTGTGTGAGAGAGCGTGTATGAGTCTGTCCATGTAAGAGTGTGTGTATGTGTGTCAGAGCATCTGTGCATAGGAGTGTGCATGTGCATGCGTGTCTGGCTGAGGTAATGGGAGAAGGGAGAGGCAGGGGTTAAAGATGAGCCCAGGCATTAGCATGTGGCTGCCTAGCAACAGCCAGCACCTTGGAGACCATGTAGCCTTGTTCCAGCTGGAGAGCAGGCCGGTGCATTTTGGTCCCAGCCCGAGTCTGCTCTTATTAATGGGATGGGCAGTTGGAGAGGCGAGGCCTTTGATTTTTCCCAGTGCACCACAGGCCATGAAAGGCCATCGAAATCGCCTACTGCTGGGGCCAGTCAGCCTAGTCCTTCCTGCTCCTCCTCAGTGGCGACCTGAGGGGGCCCCAAATTGTACCACACTGGGAGGAAGCCTAGAGCCCGGCCTCTCCCTCCCTCCTGCCTTCCCTTTCCCTCCCCCACCTGGCCCCCTAACCACCCCCCACCCCACTCACTACAAGAGCAATTTGGAATAATTACTTGGGCAAAAAAATTCCTAATTCAAATTAGGGGAGTATGGAGGGAGAAGTAGGGCCCTGAAAGCCCAGTGCCTACCACACCACTGCCCTGCTCAGAAACCTTCAGTAGATCCCAATTACCTCTGGAGAGTTGTAGTGGATAGTGCTGGCCCTGGGAGCAGGAAGGTCTGGGTCCAAACAGAACCTTCAGCACTATATTAGCCATGTGACTATGGATGAATCATTGAATGGTCTTTTGAGCTTCAGTTCCCTTACCTGCAAAATGGGGCTACTAATGCTTGAACTACCTGTCTCACAGGGTTGATGAGGCAATTAAATAAGCTAACGCATGTAAAATTCTCTGCAAATCTTAAAGCACTCTATCAGTTTTGCCTTTTCAGAACTAAATAAAAATTTAGCCTGGCATTCAAGGCCTTTCAAAATCTGACCCAACTCTACTTTTCCAGTCTGATATCTTACAGTTCTCCTGCATGTTCCATATGTTCAACAAACCAAACTTAGTTATACCCTGTTCTTACCTCTGAAAGGTTCACACTCTTTCCTCTTTCTGGAATTTCCTGTTCCCCCTCTACCCCCTTCAATTCCTACCTTTTGAAACCTACCCATCTTTCAAGGCTGCTCTCAATACTCCCTTCTTCCTGAAGCCTTCTGTGATCCTCTCCACACAGATACAGTGCTTCCCTTACCACAATCCATGGAGCACTTTGTACCTCTCTTAAGGTATACAAGTTGGGCCTGGCATCACTTATTTGTTGCCAGTCAATTGTAAGCTCCAACTGATTTTTCAAGAAAGCAATTTTAAAAGGGTTGAGGTAAGATCCCATGAACTAAAACATTCTAATCAGGAAGCCAGCTCATAAGGGTTGGGAAACTCTCACTAAGAATGAAATTCCAGAGACATAAAGGGAAACAATTCCAATGAAGAGGAAAACCAGTAGTTGTCAGAAAGAGAATGAAGATGGAAGAAGGGAGATATGGGATCATGGTAAGAACAGAGGAGGCTGAGCTGCTTAATTTTTATTTTGCTTCTTTTTTCTCTATCAAGAAGAATGCCCTTTGGATTGGGTGGCTACCACGGGGGCTGGATAGGAAGAGGGCATGCAGCCGCTCAGATAACTTCAAGCCAATGGGCCCAAATGACTTACATCCTTGGGTACTGAAAAAGCTGCCAGATCTGACTGCTGAGTCACTATCAGTGATATTCAAAAGATGGTGGAGAAAGGGAGAGGTAAGCAGGATGGAAGAAGGGGAAATAATGCAATTTTTTTTTAAAGCAATTGGGGTTAAGTAACTTGCTCAAGGTTACACGGCTAGTCATTATTTATGCGTGGGTGCTCATTTTCTGAGGCCGGATCTTCCGAGGCCGGCGCTCTTACTCACTGCACCACCTAGCCGCCCCTTTAGGGTAATTGGGGTTAAGTAACTTGCCCAAGGTTACAGGCTAGGTTTTTGTTTGTGTGGGTTAAGTGTCTGAGGCCGTATCCGAACTCAGGTCCTTCTGACTCCAGGGCCGGCGATCTATTCACTGCTCCACCTAGCCGCCCCAAATAATGCAATTTTTAACAAAGAAAGAGAACAGAATCTGCAAACTAGAAGCCAATGAGCTTGATTTCCACTCCTGGGAAAGTCTGAGAACAAGTCATTAAAGGGATGGTTAGCGAACACCTAGAAAAGGAAGCAGTGACTACAAAGAGCCAGCAGGGTTTCATTAAGAGCAGCTCATGCCAGACTAACTTCATTTCCATTTTTGCACTAAAAAGAGCAGATCAGAGGAGTGCTACAGATAGAGATTATCTAGCTTTTAGCAAAGTCTTTGATAAAGCATCTCACACTGCTCTGTGAAAAAAACGTAGATTCTATAGAGAAAAAATAGAGAGCTCATTGGAGTGAACGATCATGAACCTCATCAGTGAAACTTCATTGAGCTTGTGACCTCAATATATGTATATTAACTTATTTATGACTTATGTGTATTAGTATATTAATCACTGTGTATATTATAAAATATTCACAAAGATAGAAAAGGAGGAGATAAAGATGAAATAATATTTTATCCTACAATCAGTAGAGAGTCCCTGGAATTTATTGAGTAAGGGAATAACATGATTAGACCTACACTTTAGGAAAATCACTGTTATAGCTGTGTGGTTGATGGATTGGAAAGGGGAGAGACTTGTGACAGAGAGACTGTTAGGAGGCCATTGTAATAGTCCTGGCGAGAGGTGATGAGGGTGGTGGATGTGGGGAAATAGATGTTAGAGGCATTAAGGCAGAAATGCCAAGATCTGGCACCTAATAAGATGGGTTATATGGATGTGGGGCATGGGAAAGTGAGGCATCCAAGATGATGCCAAGGTCATGAGAACTTAGACAAGTGGAAGGATGGTAGCCCCCTTGACTATAACAGAGAAGTTTGGAAAATGGGTGAGATTTGGGCAGGGGAGGCAGTGGGTGGGGGGAGGAGATAATGTACTAAGATTTGCATTCCAGATTGGAAGCCATCCATTTTGGGTGACTTTCTCAATAAATAAAATGAGAAAGGAGAGGGAGGGGAAATGTCTGGCTCTTACTCACATGTCATTGCCCGACAATGGCAAAGCCTGGCTTCCAAAAGATGCTACCATAGCCAGAAGATGATCTGGGGGACCAGGATTTTCTCAGTGACACCTGTGAGCTGCTGTGGGTAGCAGTTAGTTTAGGTTTTAACTGCCCCAAGGGGCCAAAGGAGGAGTTGAAGTAGAGAAGTGTTGGAGATAAAGGGTTATGTTGGCAGAGCAGGTAGAATTCAGCTTGTCTTCCCACACTCTGACTGGTTTTGACTTCCCCTGGGGTCAGGCCATAGTCCCCCTGGATGGATGCCATGGCCCACCAGTGGTTCCTGCTCCTACTTGGTAACCACTGATCCAGATGACAATGCAATCAGAAGGATTTGGAACTGGCTGAATAGTTAGAGCCAAAGAAGAGGCCAGAATGGCAGGTCTCCAGTGGAGTGCCCTAGGGATCTATGCATGGATCTATGCTGTTTAACATTTTAAGTAATGGCTTACATCACAAAGGCCCAGATGGCAGGCTTAGCAAATGTGCAGCTGACATGAAGCTATGAGCAACAGCTCCCATGTCAGTTATGGCTCTCCTCCCTTTCACAGCCAAATGCCTAGAAGGAGCTGCCTCCACAAACAAGAAGTTCTCTGCAAAGTCCCCAGTGATTTCTTTATTGCCTTTTCTCTGTCTTCATCCTTTTTTGATTTCTGCTACATTTGACCCTGTGGACACCTCTTCCTGAAGGTTCTCTCTTCCCCCTAGGTTGGCTTCTTCCTACCTGTCAGACCGGTCTTTCTTGGTTCCCTCCACAGGTCCATCCTCTATTGCATTCCTCCCTACCCCACCCCCATGTGTGGTATACCCCCCGGGGCTCTATCCTTTGTTCCTGGTTACCCTCCCTCCTGGCATCTCTCTGGGGATCATCAGCTCCCATGGGCTCAATTATTCTCTCTCTGCAAATGACTCTAAAATCTATATAACCAGCCCTGCAGGCAGCTAAGGTTCACAATGCCTACAGTTTGTCACTTAGGGTTTGAAAGACATAGTTTGAATCCTGTCTCAGACCCTCACTAACTGGGTGACCCTGGGCAAGTCCACTCTCTGAATCTCAGTTTCCTCATCTGTAAAATAAGGCTAATAATAGGCCTACTTCCCTGGATTGTTATGAAGATCAAAAGAAATAACATATGTAAATATAATACTACAAATATATTGTATATTTATATCTAATAATACATGCAAATATAATAATGCTGTAAATATAATCTACAACATATAAGAATATCTGTAAAAAGACTTTCTGAACCTTAATGCACGATGTAAATACTCACTATTATTATCAGTCCCTCCTTGAGCTCCAGTTCTGAATCTCCAACTGCCTGATAACCCCTGCCACCTGGCATCTCAAGTTCAATAGGTCTAAAACAGAACTCATCATCTTTTTTTTTTTTTTGAGGGCAATTGGGGTTAAGTAACTTGCCCAAGGTCACACGGCTAGGATTTTGTTTGTGTGTAAGTTAAGTGTCTGAGGCCAGATCCGAACTCAGGTCCTTCTGACTCCAGGGCCAGCACTCTACTCACTGCTTCCCTTTCTAAATGCTCACAAATCAACCCTTGGAAATACTTCTCAGCTTTCCTCATTGCTTATGATGTACTATCTCCTACCACTGGCTGTCTCCTGTGCCTGGAATTCTCTGCCTCCTTATCTCTGGTCTTCTGCCCCTTTAGGGCAATTAGGGTTAAGTAACTTGCCCAAGGTCACACGGCTAGGTTTTTGTTTGTGTGGATTAAGTGTCTGAGGCCGGCTCCGAACTCAGGTCCTTCTGACTCCAGGGCCGGCACTCTATTCACTGCGCCACCTAGCCGCCCCGTCTGTGGACTTCTTAATAATCATAGCTAATATTTATATAGTATTTACTATGTGCCATGCTAAGTGCTTTACAATTATTATCTCACATGATCCTAACAACAACCCTGAAAGGTAGGTGCTATCATCATTTCCATTTTACAGATGAAGAAACTGAGGCAAGCAGTAGTCATGTGATTTGGCCGGGGTCATATGGCTAAGCTATATGAGTCTGTATTAGAACTTCCTAACTCCAGACCCAGCACTCTGTCCACTGTGCTACCTAGCTACCCTTTCTTGAGATCAGGAACTGTGTTTTGACTTTCTTCGTAGCCCCAGTGCCTGGCACACAGCAGACACATAATAAATGCTTACTGACTTAACTCCACTTAGAAGACTAAGAATATCGTCCAGTATGAGGGGCTATCACCTGGGATTCTGAGAGCTGGCAGAAGAACATAGTGTCTCTCTTCCACCCTTCTCTTTCGTCCCAACTATCAGAGGCAAGAGAAAAGTCAATGCCGCCTAACTAAAAGTCACATAAAGGATCTCCTTGGGAGGTAATGACCCATTGGCAGAGGACACAAGACAAACATTTAAAATGATACATCCTTTGACCAGCAGTGGGGCTAGTTTGTAATTGGATGCAATGGAGCATGGCTGGCAGCAGTGGGGCAGGGTTAGTGGGCCTGCACTTCTGTTGGTTTCACAGACAGACCTAGGATTCTTCTAACAGCTTTTTATGTATCTGGGAATAGAAGCAGATCCTCCTCCTGCCCTTTCAGCTTTCTCCAGGTAAAGACTGCTATTTCCTTTAGTAAAACTACACAGGATGGTACCACGTCCACTGAGGGCAATTTTGGCAGTCATAAAGGACTAGAAGGAAAAGTGGTGTGCTCATTGATTGGGGAACAGCTGAAAAGTTCACAGGATCTGAAATCAAGGGCTAGAAAGGCCCTCAGAAGTCTCTTACAACCCTTTCATTTTATACACAAGGACATTAAAGCCCAGGGAATGACTTGATCAAGGTCACACCATTGGATCCTAGATCTAAAATTGTGAGGAATCTCAGAGGCCAGCCATCCAGTCCAAATCTTCTCATTTTTCAGATGAAGTCTCTTCTAGTTCTTTCTTGTTCATAACTTACCCAAGGTCACACAGATAATAATAATCAGAGAAGGGATTTGAACCCAGTGCTGTTGACTTTAGATTCTATGCTGCTTTTTTTCTTTTTTACATATCACACTGCCTGACTTATGAATATAATGAAATATTGCTGTATAAGAATTGATGGGTATAAAGAAATTCAGAGGAACTTGGGGAGATCTCTATAAACTGATGGAGAGGGAAGCGGGCAGAACCAGGAGAACTATTTCCATGATGATTATTATAACATAAAGGAGACCAAAATATTTTTTGCTTTTTGGAGGGCAATTGGGGTTAAGTAACTTGCCCAAGGTCACACGGCTAGGTTTTGTGTGTGTGTGTGTGTGTGTGTGTGTGTGTGTGTGTGTGTGTGTGTGTGTGCATTAAGTGTCTGAGGTCGGATCCGAACTCAGGTCCTTCTGACTTCAGGGCCGACGCTCTACTCACTGTACCACCTAGCCACCCCAGGAGACCAATATTAAAAGGCTTAGAGTTCTGATTAATTCTGGAAGACTTTAGAACTCTGACCAGTGACCAATCTCAACTTCTGAAGACTGGTAGGCAATTATGTTTCCCATCTCTAGGTAGAGAGGCGGTGGGCCATGGGGGTGGAATGAGGTAGACATTTTCAGACATTGCAAAGGTGTTGATTTCTTTTGCTTGACTATACTTCTCAAGGGAGGGTTCAATTCAATGGTGGGGACTTCATGGAGTCCCTGAGAAGTGACAGTGAATGTAGGAGTGTGGTGTAGTAGGAAGGATGCTGACTCCTTTGGAGTCAGAGAAACTGGGTTCTAATCCTGGCTGTATTGCTTATTAGCTGTATAGCCTTGGGCAAGTCCCTTAACCTCTCTGGACCTCAATTTCCTCCTCTGTAAAATGATCAAGTTGGATTAGATGAACTCTGAGGTCCCTCTCAGCTCTAGAGCTCAGATCCTATGTGTGACCTTGGCCAAGTCTTCTCCCTGGGCTTCAGTTTCCTCCTCTGGAAAATGAGGGGGTTAGAGTAGCATTTAGTATTTAGATCTGTGACCCTGAGAAAAAAGCATTTACAAAGAGAAATAAAGGATAAAATAATGTTTGTTTTGCAAACTTTAAAGGTTTTTTAAATGTCAGTTACTATTACTGGGTAAAACTAGACTGAGAACATTGAAAGAAATTTGATCTTGGATACTTAGGGGAAATGTTCATCTGAGCTCTTTTCTGTCAAAAACAAACCAACATTTTTATTGATGCCTTTTGTCTTTATACCACAGGGAATTCTGGAAACACACACACCTTTCCTTCCAGAGTGAACTCTCCTTTGTAACAAAGAAAAACCAAGCAATCTACCCCAAACTAGTGCTTCTTAAACTGTGGCTTGTGACTGCATGGGGTCTCGAAAAATGTGGCAACAGTAAAAACAGAACACACAATGACCAAAAATGAATGCCAAAATCAAAGTGTAATGAATCTGACATGTTTCTGGCAGTGCTTGCCCATGCTGATCCCGCAACTTTACTGCAGCCTTGGTTCTTTAACGTGAAGCATGCGTACTTTGCATTGTACATGCCATCATGCCACACTACACCAACTAACACCGCTACAATGCAAAAAGGGGTCTCGAGTGGAAAAAGTTTAAGAAGCCCTGAATTAGACCATGCCACATTTGACAGCTTGCACAACCTTCTGCCCTAATAATCCCATGCTCCTCTGCTGAGAAAAGTGGGAGGGTTTGAGGATTTCAAAATGGAAGGAAATCATCCCTTAATTTTTATCTGATGAAACTGAGGCTCAGAAAGTCACTAGATATGGAGTCAGGTTTTAAACTTGGGTCCTCTTTATAATTTCCAAATCCAATGTTCTTTCTGGGATACTACTTCTCAACTGGGGGGAAGAAAGAAGATCTCTTTGCAAACACTTAGGACCCCCCAGGGGTAGAGATCTTCCCCAAAAAGGAGCTTACACCTCTCAGCTTCCTGCTGTCCCCTCAGTGATCATTTCAGAAGAGCAGGCGTGGGCTCTTTGACTGACTGCCTTCAAGACGAGGACTGGACAGAGCAAAGCCAGCATGGTCAGAGACTGAATGTGAACCCTGGGCTCCCTGACTACATCTGATCTTCCAACAATAGCATTTAAGGTTTGCAAAGTAATTTACATGGATTATTTCATTTCATTCTCACAAATCAATGTTCTTATTAACAGTTAACATTTATATAGTGTTTACTATGTGCCAGGCACTGTGCTAAGTGCTTTACAAATTTTTATCTCATTTGGTATTCATAATAACCCTGGGAGGTAGGTACTGCTATTATCCTCATTTTATAGATGAGGAAACTGACTGTCTCAAGGTCACACAGATAGCAAATGTTTGAGGCTAGATTTGAACTCAGGTCTTCCTGACTCCAAATCTGTTGCTCTGACCACGGAACCACTCAGCTGCCTATACTTGCTGTCTCATTGTATTGATTGCTACTTCTTTGACCTTATTTAGGGGAAACTAAATGGCACTGTGAATAGAGTGTGGGCCTGGAGTCAGAAAGACCTGAGTTTAAATCCAAGCTCAGACCCTTACTAGATGTGTGACCTTGGTGGCCAAATCACTTAACTTCTAATTGCCTCAGGTTCCTCATCTGTAAAAATGGGAACAACAGCTTCAGTCTTCCTCTCCTGGCTCCCCATTCACATCCCACCCCCTAATTAATAGGTCTTCCCCAAGGGGCTCTCCTAGACCCCAGGCTCTTCTTTCTGTGCTCTCTTGGTGACTTCATAAGTTCCCATGGGTTTAATAATTATCTCTGTGCAGATCTATATCTAGCCTCAGTTTCCCCTCTGAGATTCAGTCTCACTTCACCAATTCCTAATTGGACATTTCAAATTGTATGTGCCAGAGCTACCAGAACTGAACTCATTATCTTTTCCCCTCCACACTCACCTCTCTTCCAAACTTTCCTATTTCTATCGTGGGCACCACCATCCTTCCAGGTTCCCAACCTCAGGGTCATCTTCACCTCCTCACTTTCACCTCCCTCATCCAATAAGATGTCAAATCTTGTTTCTACTTTTTTTTTTTGCTTTTTAGAGGGGAAAAGGCTGGGCAATTGGGCTTAAGTAACTTGCCCAAGGTCACGTGGCTAGTGTCTGAGGCCAGATTTGAACTCAGGTCCTCCTGACTCCAGGGCCGGTGCTCTATCCACTGTGCCACCTAGCCATCCTCCTTGTTTCTACTTCTACAACACTTTTGTACCTGATCCTTTCTCCCTACTCACACATAATTTCGGCCAGGGGTGGGGAACCTGCAGCCTCAAGGCCTCCTGTGGCCCTTTAGGTCCTCAAGTGCGGCCCTAGGACCCAGAGGACTACATGAGGCCTCAAGGATGCACGTTCCCCACCCCTGATTTAGGCCCTCATCACCTATGGGACATCCTCCTCACTCTTGCTCCCACCTCCCCTCCCTCTCACTGCAATTTCTTGCTAAGTCCTATAGACTTTACCTTCATAACATTCCTTATATACATCACCTTCTGTCCTCTTGATATTTCTACCATCCTGGTGCAGGGCTCTCACCTCATGTGCTGGTGAGTTCACCTGCCTCAAGTCTGTTCTCCATTTGGCTGCCAAATTGATCCCCCTAAAGCACAGGGCTGACCATGTCACACCCTCCCCAAATTCAATCATTTCCAGTGGCCGCCTACCACCTCCAGGATGAAATAGAAAATCCTCCCTTTAGTGTTCAGAGTCATTCATAATCTGGCCTCCCCTTCCCTCCCCTCCTTAGCCACCAACTCTCCTATAGAGGTGGTATCCCTTGTTAGAACAGCAGCCCCCTATATCTGGTGGGGGGAGGGTCAGAGGGGGAAAAAACAAATGCTTAAACAACTGGGAAAATTTTTTCAAATAAAAGGAGGCAAAATATAAACTCCTTAAGGAGTTTAAATGCTTTTTCCTTCCCTCTCTTCCTTTTCTATGTTCCTTGTTTGTCACTACTACAGCCTTGCCTATCCTATGCAGATATGTTTATCATTTAGGATTTTTGTAACTGCAAGTACCATCCTCCACTTACTAGATAATGCGTCCATGCATTAGGATCTGCCTGCTGACCTCAGAGACCTTCTGTTCTAACCCCTTCATTTTATAGAGGAGGAAACTGAGGTCAGGGACAGAAAGAGACCTAGCCAAGGTCACACATAGGATCCTAACTCTAGAGCCTGGAATGGGCCTCAGAGGCCCTCTAGGCTACCCCCTCCCCCACTTGACAGAAGAGGAAACTAAGACCAATTTATTCTATTTCAAGCTGAAATAAGGCCCCAAAGTATTTCTACACTGTTCTCATATAGTGATCCCTTCATGTCCTCGAAACACTCTTTGAAGCTTCTTTATCCAAAGAAACAAACCAACTTGTCCGGAATTTTCATCTCTTTTATCTGTTATAGATTTTGTATTCCTTTCACATCTTTCACTGGTTTTTAGAAAAATATGTCAAAGAAAACAATATAAATGGGGTGATTAATTCTATAGGAGCAGTGTTCTAAATGTCACAAGTGGGTACTCAGATAATTGACATTCTAGTGGCATTTTCACAACATCATGCTGGCTTCAGTTAGAATATATTTATAATGCTACTGGGAACCAGCTTTGGCCAGGGCAAAACTCTGGCCAGGTTGGGGGTGGTCCTGTCTGTACATCTCTGTATTAGCCTGAGGCCTAGAGCAGTATTGTGAGTCTGTACTTGATAATCTGTTGAATGAATTAATCTAGAAATAATCATTCAGGGGGCACCCAGTCTGACTTTCTATGAGACTAACCCCATCAAAATAGCTAATATAGGGGAAGGAAAAGTAGGAAGATGAGAAAATCTACTGACTCCTTTCCATTTTGCCTAGATTGCCACAAGAGTTTTCTGGTTGGTCTCCCTGCCTTAAATCTCTCCCCTTTCAAGCCCATCTTCCACTTAGCTGCCAAAATGATCTTCCTAAACCATGTCACCCTTCCCCTTACTCAATAAACTCCAATGGTTCCCAGTCATGTCCAAGATAAAATAGAAAATTCTCCATATATCTTTTAAAGCCCTTCAGAACCTGGTCCCTTCCTGCCTTTCCAATCTTCTTCCACTTTCTACCCCTCTACATCCTTCACAATCTGGGGACTCTGGTGTCTCTGCTGTTCCTCAAACCTGCCACTCCGTTTCTGGAATCTGGGCATTTTCACGGGCCGTCCCCCATAAGCTTTCTCCCTCCACATGGACACCTCTTGGATTCCCTTAATGGGCAGCTAAAATCCCACCTTGTACCAGAAGCCTTACCTGTCCCCTTCCAATGCTGGTGCTCTCTCTGAGATTATCTGTGATTTACCCTGGGGAGATCTTGGATGTACAGAATTGCCTCTCTCCCCCATTAGACTGGGAGATCTCTGAGGGCGGGCATATAACTTAATGAATGCTTGCTGATCTGACTTTACTGAGTCTTCTCTGCCTCAATAGCCCCACTTTATTTAAGTGCTTTTAAAAAACATTTTAACAACAGGGTTAATTGGATAATACACACATTTCATGGCTGCACACATCCAAGCAAGGTACTTCTTAGTCATTGTATGACGTGGACTTGACCTCACCACTCTGCATTCTTCTGAGCTTATCAATGTCCTTATAAATCTGTGGAGCCTAGAACTGAGTACAAAACCCCAGTATGACCTTGTTTCTGGAAGCTACAATATCTCTCTCTTCTTGTAGTCCAAGATTCACAGTGGCTTAGAGCACCAGGCCTGGAGTCAAGAGGATGCCTCTTCCTGAGTTCAAATCTGGTCTCAGACACTTACAAGTTGTGTGACCCTTAACTCCATTTGCCTCAGTTTCCTCATCTATAAAATGAGCTGGGGAAGGAAATGGGAAACCACTCCAGTAACTCTGTCAAGAAAATCACATATGGGGTCTGAAAAATGACTGAACAACAACAAGTGATTTGTATTGAGCTCCAGGCAAACTGGGAAGGGAAGGGAAAAGAAGAAGCATTTATACAGCACCTACTATGTGCTAGGTATTGTAATAAGTGTTGGGGATGCCAGTAAAGACAGAAACAGTCCCTTCCCTCAAGAAATTCACATTCTAATGGACAGATAACATGTAAATAGGGAAAGGGAAGGAGTAAGAATTTATATGGGACCTACTATGCGCCAAGCACTGTGCCAAGTGCTTTCTAGAAATATTATCTCATTAGATTCTCACAACAACCCTGGGAGGTAGATGCTGTTATTATCTCCACTTTACAGTTGAGGGAACTGAGGCAGACAGAGTTTAAGTGACTCACCCAAGGTCACAGAGCTAGCAAGTATCTGAGGCCATATCTGAACAACACAGGTGTTCCTGCTTCCAGGCCCAGCTCTACCCACTGGGCTACCAGTTGCTGTCTAACCAGGCCTCTCCCTGTACTTGTAGTTTTTTATTTTTTGAACCAAAATGTAAAACTTTTCATTTGCCCTTAGTGGGCTTCATCTTCTTTGGCCCAGTGTGCTAGCCTGTCAAGATCTCTTCGGATCCCAACTTGTCATCCAGTGTGTGAGCTGACCCTCCTCGCTTTGTATTATCTTCAAAAGTGATGTGCACTATCTGTGCCTTTAGCCAAGTCATCGATAAAAATACTCAACAGCCCAAATTTCCCAGGCAATACACTACACACCTGCCGGGGTCAGAGCAAATCATTAACAATTTTTCTTTGATCCCAGCCATCCAAGCAGCTCTAAAACCATTTACCTGGATTACTGCCTAATCCCCATCTCTCCATCTGCTACCAGGACCTCAGGAGAGTCCTTATCAAATGCTTTGCTAAAGCCCAGGTAAACTGTATTCATTGCATTCCTTTGAGTTACTAGTTAAGTAACCCTGCCAAAGAAGGAAGTAAGGTTAGCCAGGCATGAACCTGGATGCAGCCCTTCTGGCTCTTCATAATCATTGCTTTCTTTGCTAGATGTTCAGTAGCCATCTCTTTATGGATCCATTCTAGGATTTTGCCACGAATAAATGTTAAGTTCACTGACCTGGAGCATACCTACTCTGATCTCTTCTTTTTTTGAAAATTGGGGCAGTGACTTTCTCCAGGTCCATGGTACCTCTCCCATCCCCCACAGTCTTGAAAATATCACCTATAGTGGCTTAGCAATCACATCCTCCCATTCTTTCATCCTTTGGGCCTGCCTGGTGACTTGAACTTATTGAGGGTCAGCTAAGGGTCCTCTTATTTACCTTGGGTATCAATTCCCTCTTATAGCCATATTCATTCTGACATTTCTAGCACAAGGTTCATTCTCCTTGGCAGAGAAAACAGGAGCAAAGTAAGAACGAACCAGTTTTGTTTCCTCTCTGTTGTCACTTATCACCATCATCCCATCTTCCCCAAGCAGCAGCCATGACCCTTCTCTGAGCCTTTCCTTTCAACCAATATTGCTTGGAAATGGAGTTGCTGTCCTTGGCTTCAGCATTCTTGACCTTATTTTTACAACCCTTATTCTCATCCTGTGTTCCTCAGACTTACTTTTATCTTCTGTATAGATGTCTTTTAAAAACTAAGTTGGTTAGTGAGTTTCCTAGGCAGCCACATCTGCCTCTTCAGACAAATCCTGTTTTTCCTTCTTGTTGAAATATTCCCCTTTGTATTATCAGAATTCTCTTTAAGAGTCTCCCAACCTCCTTGGGCTGAATTTATCTATAAAATTTCCATGGAATCCCATGTATGTTTCCTCCAAACCTTTTGTTTTTTATTTTATTTTATTTTTGCTTTTTGGAGGGCAATTGGGGTTGAGTAACTTGCCCAAGGTCACACGGCTAGGTTTTTATTTGTGTGTGTTAAGTGTCTGAGGCCGAAACCAAAACCGAACTCAGGTCTTTCTGACTCCAGGGCCGGCGCTCTACCCACTGCACCACCTAGCCGCCCACCACCAAACCTTTTGAAAATTGTCTTCCCCAAATCTAGGGTACTGTTCAGACTGTGCCCAGCTTTCTTCTTCATTCCCTCTGATTTCTTCACATAAGTATACCTTAATATACAATACTTCCTGACCCACTCCCTAATGCCCCCTTCCCTTTTACCTATCTTGTTTCTTTTGAATGAACTGGTTTAGTAACTCAGCATTTTCAAATGAAAGATAAACTAAGACTGCTTTTTTAGCCTACTACCATTCTGATTTCCATCTCCACCTGCCAACTGGAGGTCTCAAAGTGATGTCCAGTAGACATCAACATGTCTAAAATGGAACTCATTATCTTTCCCCCTAAACCCTCCCCCCTCCTACCTTCTCCATGACTGTAGAGGGCAACACCATTCTCCTAGTCCCTCATGTCCATAAGCTAAGAGTCATATTGGATTCCTCACTAACTCTCACTTCCCATAACCAATCTCATGTCATCTTGTCGTTTCCACCTTTGTAACAATACCTCTGGTGTATGCCCCTTTCTCTCCTCTGATACAGGCCCTCATCCCCTCAGTCCCACATCACTGCACTCAGCATAGCTGCTGGCTGGTCTCTCTGCCTCTGGGCTCTCCCCAGTCCAGTCCTTCCTCCTCTCAGCTGTCAAAGTCATCTTCCTAAAGCACTGGACTGATCATGCCACCCTTCCCCAATTCCCAAATAACTCCAGTGACTCCCTATTACTTTCAGTACCGAATATAAAATCCTTTGGCATTCAAAGCCATTCATTGTCTGGCTCCTTTCTATATTTCCTTATCCTGCCTGCCGCTGCCTTGATGTCCCTTGCACATGACACTTCGTCTCTGGTCTCTGGGCATTTTTACTGGCCATCCCCCAAGCTCATCGTTAGAAACCATTCTAAGGAGTCACAGCTGAATTCCCCAAGCCAGATGCCAACATTAACTCAAGTAGAAGAATATCAATTTCTTGCCATTTTAGTCAGAGTGATGCAAACTAGGACAATACAATGTCCTGAGCTCCTTCTTTATCCACAGAGGTGCTGCAGGGTCATGTAGAAGAACCTCAGTGGCTGGGGACAACTTGTCTATGTCACACTAGTCATCCTGGGGGTCCGGTAAAAAGGGGAATTAATAAGGGTGGAAGCCAGTGGAGAGGAGGAAGGAGGGATCTATTTGGAAATGAAGATCATGTTGAAACCAAAGAGAAAAACACACATTTCTTTTAAGTGATTATTATTTTTTTGCCCTTTTTTTGGAGGGCAATTGGAGTTAAGTGACTTGCCCAAGGTCACACTGCTAGTTTTTTGTGCTAAGTGTCTGAAGCTGGGTTTGAATTCAGGTCCTCCTGACTCCAGGGCTGGTGCTCTATTCACTGTGCCACCTAGCCACCCCTTTTAAAGTGATTATTAAGAAAAAGAGTGAACAGGGGAGGGAAGGTGGAAGGAAGGAGGGAAGGAAGGAAGGGAGGGAGGGAGAGAAAGGAAGGAAGGGAGGAAGAAGAATGGAAAGGAAAGGAGAAAGAAAGGAGGAAGGAAGGAAGGAGGAAGGAAGGAAGGAAGGGAGTTATGTCTTAATGAAACATACCTGAAAGTCGTAAGCTGAATAGGGCGGCAGACGAGGAGTACTATGGTAATAAGTATTGTACGATGTTATCTGAGGCCTCGAGTAGTAAGAGACCCTCGGATGGGCACTTTCCACCGAACATCTCATTGCCGGAATTGTAGGAGTCTGTTTAAAAAACATCAAATAAACAATCCATAAATTGTCCTTGTGCAAAGTTGAATGGATTGGGGAATAGTTTTGTTTTCTAAAAAACATGTAGACAAGGGGTTATAGAAAGAACATATGCCTGGGAGTTAGGGCACCTGGGTACGAGTTATGACTGAGCCACTAGCTTGCTGGGTAACCTTGCATGCCCAGTTTAGTCAAATAGAGAAGGAAGGTGTTGGGTTAGATGGTTTGCTGATTCTTTAAAGCCCAGTTATTTTTGAAAAAAGACAATAAATGCAATAAAATGAATGCTTTCTGGGGTTGAGTGGAATAAAAATGATGACTTCTCAAAGATTTAATAATAGATTGCCTAGACCCCAAACTTAAGGTTCTACTGTACCCTAAGATCTAGCAAGGTTTGCAACCAGTAGCCAGAAGCCCAGGCTTGAGTTTGGGACCTTGGGACCCTTGCCTTACTTCCCTGGTCAAGTTGAAGTTTTTGCTAAGCTAAGCTAATGTGTAAGAGGGGAAAGCACAGACCCTGAATTTAACCACAGGCTCAAATGTCCCCAGACTTGTTTCCACTAACCACCATGTGACCTGTACAAATATAAAATTGGAAATCCTATTCCAATGGTCACTATGACCTAAGATTCATGAAATATTTTCTGCTCTCATATCTATATTGATACAGTTAGAATATTCATCTTCTGCTTTCATATCTAAGTTGATACTGATGACATATTTTGTCTGCTTTCACATCCATATTGACATTTAAGCAAGATTTTTGTGGTCAGACTGTGTGTGCACTTAAGTTCCTGATTAATGGGAACATAGGACAGTGGAAACGGGGGAGAAGAGGTGGTCTTTTGGGCATATAACCAAGCTTTGCATTTTGTATTTTGCCTCTCCTACTAGACTGTCTCTAGTAGCAAGACCACCCTTCTTGCAAGAAGAAATAATTGAATAAATCCTTCCTGTCTCTACTTGGAGATATCTCTGCTTTTTTATTTTGGACAAAGGTCATCTTGTCCCACACAGGGTGAAAAGAATCCTATTAATGCATTTTCCTATCTGGGGCTATCATTTAACACTCTTGGCTATTTCCAATCTGAGATTAGTTACTTTCATTTTTTTTTTGGAGGGCAATTGGGATTAAGTAACTTGCCCAAGGCCACACGGCTAGGTTTTTATTTGTGTGTGTGTTAAATGTCTGAGGTCGGATCCGAACTCAGGTCCTTCTGACTCCAGGGCAGACGCTCTACTCACTGTGCCACCTAGCCGCCCCCAGTTACTTTCATTTTATACCAGTTGGCTGCCCCCTCTTTGGCTCCCTGGTCTCAGCAGGACAAGATTTACCTCTTCAAGCACTATCCTTCTGACCTATGTCAAGGTTTTCCTTAACCACAAATTCATCAGTGTCCTTAGCTTTTTCTTATTTTTGGTACAAGGACCAAAGTGAGTCAAGCCCTTCTTTAATGGCCATGGCTACCATCTTATATTTTACAATCAGGAGATCACAGAATTTAGATCTGGAAGCAGAGTTATGCTGAAGTCAGCTCAAACTGACTCTTGAGAGCTGACTGTTAAATTTTCAGTGTGTACATGTATACCTCAGAAAATGGTATATGCTACAAATCAGGGCTTGATTTATTGTTTTGTTGATTGTCTAGGTCTGACAAAGTGATAGAGCAAATATTGATAATGTAGATTAAATGTAAAACGTGTCCTGTATACCTTTTCCCTACCAGACAGCCAGTTGTTAAACATTTACCAGCACACTCCTGGCTGGAAGAGACCTTAATGATCATCTAAAATGAGGAGGGTGGTGATCTACAAGGTCTCTCGTAGCTCTAAACCCTATGATTGAACAGGTCAACCTCTTTGTTTTACAGAAGAGAAAACTGAGGCCCAGGGAAGGTAAAAGACTTGCCTAGGGTCAAAGAGATCTCCTTATCCAGTCACTTGATCTCTGGTTCTATCTCTTTTGCAGCTTGGCCACTCTTTGCTTTCTTCCTCATTCCCCTCACTCCCCCTTTCCCAGCTCCAGCTACAGAAGTAATATTTGGAAGCAAAAACCCTTTGATGAAATCAATCAAAGATAATGAATTTCTCTCAAGGAGTCCCCTTTTTGCCCTGAATGCCTTTTCAGATATCTCCTCTACAAACCCTTTCCCCCAAAGGTCAAAGGCCAAGGAAATGCAGAAGACTGGAGCACAAATGGAATTCAGGGAAGGGCTGCTCATACTCCCATGCTCCTTTGCTGCCATGGATGCTCCCCACTTCCTCTTTTCACATCCTTCTCTGAACCTTCTTTAGTGCCCTCTCCTTCCTTCTCAAGGGGTTCACTACTCTCTCTATTTGTCTCCTGTTGATAGGCTCCTAGATCCAGAGCTGCAAGAGAACTCCAAATCCATCTAGTCTGACTTCCTCATTTTACAGAGAAGGAAACTGAGGCCCAAGGAGGGGAGGGGAGTTTCCTGCCCAAAGTCACACAGGTAGTAACTGTCAGAAGTGGGACTGAAACCCACTTCCTGTAATCCCAGAAGGAGGGTTTTCTCCACTGTCCCACAAGGATCCTTCTCACTGAGGCAGGTAGTTTCTTTTTTTTTCTTTCTAGAGGGGGGAAGGCAGTGCAATTGGGGTTAAGTGACTTGCCCAAGATCACACGGCTAGTTTTGTGCTACGTGTCTGAGGCTGGATTTGAACTCAGGTCCTCCTGACTCCAGGATCAGTGCTCTATTCACAGAGCCACCTAGCCACCCCCAGGTAGTTTCTTAATCTGAGTTTCATGACCTTGTTTTAAAAAAGTCTTTGATAAGTGTAATTCAGTATAATTGGCTTTGTATCCCTCTGTATTTTACATGATCCCTTTAGAACCATAATTCCAAGAAGGGCTTCCCCAGACTGCCCGGACCCCAAAAAGGTAAAAAATCCCTGCACTAAGACATCATGGCTTGTTGGGTCAGGCCTCCTGACTGCATTTGCCCAAGGTGATGAATACTGAATGTTTGTATTTTTTTCACTATCTGACTCCTTCCCTGCCTTGACAGTCCTCATTGAGGATCAAATGACATATCTGTAAAGCTTCAGCACCTAAGAGATGTTTAACAAATGCTTATTCCCTTTTCCTTCCTTTCCTCACCTTAAGCTTTCTTTCTCTCCCTAGTCCATGAGCTAGCCACAATGGCCTTCTCCCCCATGCCTCCCCCAATGTTCTTCCTCCTCATTTTGGCGTCTCAGCTTCCCTGACCCCTTTAAGACTCAGCGGGAATCCCACTTCCTGTGCCCTCTCCAATTCCAACTCTCACCCCACCCCAATGCCTTCCTTCCAACATCACCTATCACCTACTCGGTATGTATCTTGTTATTGTATATTTTATATATACGTATATAACAGTTACTGCTGTGTTGACTCCCAGAGTAAAATGGAAACTCCTTGAGGACAGGGTCTGTGTTTGTGCCTTTCTTTGTATCCTTCAGACTTAGCACAGTACCTGGAACATAGTAAATACTTAATAAATGCTTGTAGAGTGACATGGAATTCCAGGCAGCTCAGGTTAAGAGAGAGAGTGTATCAGCCCTTACACATAAGGCTGGCTCTCCACCCACACTTTAATCCAATCATGGGTACCCAGTGGCAGGGCAGAATCAAGATGATTCAGGATGGGTACCCCCTAAGAATAATTCATAGCCTTTCTAAGAGGAAGCTTGGTATAATCATAGAAGGAGGACTGAGATGGGGTCTGAGGTTTTGGGTTTGAATTTAAGTCTTGTCACTGGTCAAGGCACCAGATTAGGTTTATCCTATCACCTCTGTAGGACTTAGTTTCCAACACCATAAAACTTGCAGTCAGGGGGCAGCTACTTCTCACAGTGAACAGAGCACCAGCCCTGGAGTCAGGAAGACCTGAGTTCAAATCCCGCCTCAGACATTTAACACACACACACACATACACACACACAAAAACTAGCCATGTGACCTTGGGCAAGTCACTTAACCCCAATTGCCCTCCCCTCCCCCCTCCAAAAAGCAAAACACTTTTAAAAACTTAAAAAATAAACAAAATCTTGGAGTCAGGACTTAGGCTCCACGGTCCTTTCTGGTTCTAAATCTATGCTTCTATGACTAGAGAGATGGTTCCTTCTTACTTCACATGTTGCAATCCTCTGACCAGGAGAATGTCTCTCCTAAAAGGAGCCGTGCAGATCCCCCTCAATGGAAATACAGAGTAATCAAGGAACTTTGGATCCTACCTAGATTCCTCTTCTCTCCCCTCTCTTTTACTCTCTCCAGGTCTCCTAGGGGGAGCCTCAACCCAAGAGCCAAATCTTTCCAAGAATCCTTCACCTGCATGACCACAGGTGATTAAAATTGCCTCTCTTTTTGCTCCTCTAGAGACAACACAAAGCTATTTCCTCCCAGCATCCTTTTGACTTTCCAGAAAATGAAAGGCAGTATTGGGAGGGAGGGCAGACACAGAACTGGGGGATTCACCTGCTTTAGAGGCAGCAGCAGGTGGTGGACACCCACCCACTAACACAATCCCACCACTAACATCCTGCCCAAATATCCCTGGACCTTGAGGGAACAGAGGGTGTGTGAGTCAAAGGAAAGTCTCATTAAATGCCCTACTTCCCACTCCCCACAGTTCACAGAGACCTGCAATTCCTTTCTTAGAGAACTAAGCCCTCTAGCACCCCAGCTGGGGAAGTCTGGGAATGTGCAGCTCTGGGGTGGGGGGAAAATCATTCAAAGTCAGGTATAAATGATAGATGAATAAGGCAGGTTTGTGTGAGGATCAGGGCACCAATGGCCTGGGGTGGGAGAAGGAGGGAGCCATCCAAGATAGAAAAAAGGTCAGGAAAAGGGAGCCCCAGCTGGGCCTGCTCTGCAGGTTTGCCAAAGACCTGCCTTTCACTAACAAAAAGAGACCTTTCTCTGGACAAACTAGGGGGAAAGTCCCAATGGAATCCAAGTGACCAATATTTCCAGTCACTAAAGGATTTTGGAAATCAGGCTATTCCATTGGAGAAAAATAGAGGTCAGCGTTTATATGATAATTAGTATGCCAGGAGGAGGCAGAAAGGCTACCCCTTCACTCTTCCCTCTAACATTTAGGATAGGAGACACTGGGTTATTGTTATCATGGGAAATATGCTACAACCTGCTGGCAAAGAAGGTACTGACTTGCATTGGTGGACTGAATTTTCTCAGCTGGGAAATCATAGATATCCTTCTCTCCTTCTCTCTTCCCTTTGTCTCCCCTGCCTCCCTCCCTCTGCCACTTAGTATTGTGTCTGGCATACAACAGTTAATAAATGCTCATACACACACGCATCAGGGCTCGATTACCTAATTTTAGTAATTGAAACTGACCTGGGGCTAAGTCTTGGGTTGGAATTACAAATATATAGCTTAGGCGGCCTTGCAGATGGAAAGTCATCTGGGCTCAACAGAATAAACAGGCAAGAAAACTGGGCTGAACTGCATTTGAAAAATGTCCCTATTCCCCAAGAGAAAGACCTAACTTTTCAACAGAAATCTTCCTCCCAGGAGTGCTGAATGGTGCCAACTCTTGGAATATTACAATCTCACAAGAATCAAAGTTGTATTTGACCCAAAGGGCAATGGAAAGACACATGTGGCAAGCTGTCTGGTAAGAAGGTGGCCAGATGGAGTAAAGAAATTAATCAAGTTAGGTGACCAAGGAGAAACAAAATGAATGCTAGGGAAGCCCGATATGCCCTCAGTTCTTGTCAGAGACAGAATACTGCAGGGGATTGGCCAGTTTAGCTCAGGATGGCAGATCTCAAGGATTCTCATAAACTGGAGCATCTCTGAAAGAAGGAAACCAGGAGGCCTCAGATGGCACCTGAGAAGCATGCTACGAATGAATGAATGGAGGAATAATTAATAGAATGAATGAATAACAGAGTATGTATTAAATGCTCCCTAAGTACATAGGAAGAAGCTGCCCTAAGTGCTGCAAAGAGAAGTACAAAAAAGAGAAACAGTCTCTGCCCTCTGGGAGCTTACACTGGAAGAGAGGGAGATAATACACATTCAACCAAGAGTTATTAATCTTTTTTATGTCATGGATATACCAGGGAAGTCAATCACTCTACTCCCATACCCCTATCTCCCCTTCTTACTTTCAAGGGGACATTCCAGGCAGACTAGTGTCCTAACTCTGAGGCCAGGATTCTTTAGATGAACCAGGCTGCACCTCTTCCTCTCTCCCTCCCTCCATTCAGAACATTACCTACCCAAAGTAGATTTACCTGGTTTCCAAACCTTAGGTCTCATTCCCTCCCCCTCCCCCAGGGCACCAAAAGCAGGATGTATTGTGCTCCAAGACTCCCCCTTCTCTCCTTACCATATCTTTAAAGCTTCCAAGGATGGCTGCAGTGATGATTCCCAAGAAGAGTCCCACTATATTCAAGATGGTAGCCGACCACAACAGGTGGTAGAGATGGATGATATCCTGGCAGCTGCTGACATCAATGTATTCGTAATAGCCTCCAGAGATCTCCACACGGCTGGATGGGGAAAGGAGCAGGACATACACACACACAGACATCAGTTTCCCATGAGGACCTGAGGGTGTCCTATAGGTATGGGGATCAAATGGCCCAATGGATCAAAAGCACAGAGAGATGTCCTGGAAATAAAAGCATCAATCCAAGGTATAGTTCCTATCATGAGAGGCAGTGTGGTGTAGTAGATGGAGAGCTAGCATTAGAGTGAGAGAAACCCAGGTTCAAGTCCCACTTCTGACCCTTCTTCTCCCTCGGTGGTCTCATCTAGCAAATGACTTAGACATGGAAGACGTGCTTAACCTGTCCAAAGGCCAAGGGCTGGAGTACATACTCCCTTGAGCTCCTTTCTTAGCTCTTGGATCTATGAGTCTACAAACCCAAGCTGTCAGTCTCTGTCTACCTAGGCAATGCCATGTTAGCTGAGAGTTAGAGCAGGAAAATGAATGATGACATTGGCAGCCCATGGTCCTCTGAATGATAAGCAGCATGGCGGAGCAGAGAGAGACCTGGCCTGGGAGACTAGAAGACCTGCATTCAAATCCCAACTCAATTACTAGCTGGATGACATTGGGCAAGTCACTTACCCTCTCCAGGCCTCAGTTTCCTCATCTGCAAAGTGAAGGGGTTAGAATTGATGATGTCTAAGGGTCCCTTCCAGCTCTAAGTCCATGAACCTATGAACCTAAATGCCACATATTGAGATGAATATTGCTGATAGGTCCTACCTTAGGAAAAACTGAACTCAATAATCCAATCACGTAGGATGTGCTTGCTCTGTTTACTCAAGGAATCTCATGGTTCCTTTAGCTAGTGAGTTTCCCTAGCACATCCCACATGTGCCTCAAGAGACCAAAATGTGCTGTATGAATATTTTTTCAGTAACACATCTATTTCATAAACTGAAGGACACTTGTTTATGGGACTCAGATGAAATTCACTAAAGGATGGGCCTGAGTGATGAAAGGGGTGAGGGCAGATACATGGGGAGATAGTGGAATCTGAGGGCTTGAGTTCAAATCCTGCCTCTGCTACTTACTAATTGTATGACCTTGGACGAGTTCCTTCTGTTCCCTGTACCTCAGTTTCCTCCTCTGTAAAATGAGGGACTAGATCTAGGCCTCTGAGGTCCCTTCCTGGTCTAGTTATAGAATCCTTTATGGGACCATGGGCAGGTCACTTTTTCTCCTTAGGCCTCAGTTTCCTCCTCTGTAGAATGAGGGAGTTGAGCCATATAACTACTAAGGTCCCTTCCAGCTCTGAATGCTAAGATCCTCCTGGTTTGTTTGTTTTGTCTTCACATCCCCAGGGCCTAGCACAGTGCCTTGAACACAGTAGGTGCTTTAATTAATGATTAATTAATAAGCTGATGAATTACTAATGGAGACTAATTAATGACTAAATATTAAGTGAATTCAATGACTCCAGTGCCTGATACTGCAATATCAGTTTCTAAACCCAGTCTTTCTTTTATTTTCTTTCTTTGGAAGGGGAAAGGTAGGGCAATTGGGGTTAAGTGACTTGCCCAAGGTCACACGGCTAGTTTGGATCCTTAGAAATGGGGGTTCAGTGGCTCCCATTCCCATTTGAGTTCGATACCACTGAACTGGGGCAGCTAGGGGACACTGCAGTGTACAGAGCAGGGGACCTGGAATCAGGAAGACTCATCTTCCTGAGTTCAAATGCGGCCTTAGACACTTACTAGCTGTGTGACCCTGGGCAAGTCACTTCACCCTGTTTGCCTCAGTTTCCTCACCTGTGAAATGAGCTGGAGAAGGAAATTTTCTTTGTCAAGAAAACCCCAAAGGGATCACGAACAGTCAGACATGACTGAAAAACAACTAAACAACAGTGACAACCACCACTGGACCAGATGGCATGGAAGATACCTTTTTAGCTCTAGACTGACCATTCTATATGTCAATAACATCACAGAACGTTGGGGATTTGAGAAATCAGTATGGGCCAATGTAGTCCAAACAAGGTTTCCTAAAGGAAGGGGAATTCGAACTGGGCCTTATCAAGGAGTGGTAGAATTTGGAGAGGGGGGAAAGGGCACAGGAAAAATGCACTAGGGAACAACATAAGATAAGGCTAGAGTTGGTTGGGGCCAGACATAGGAAGGTATTGGATAGCAGACAGTGAAATCTCTATTTGATATCCCAGAGAGCCCCTGAAGTTTCCTGAAGAATAGAGAAATGGGACATTCCTTGCAATTAAGCATTTGCCTCCTCTGCAGATTGGTGGAGGGTAGGGACTGACTCACTCCTCTCTTTACCAGGAATCAAATCATAGGTCTTTTGGCTTAAAACTTTGATCCCAGAGGTCAGAATCTGTTCTTTTAGATGCTAGAGCATTGAAGGTCCAGAAAAGAGTTTGCCCATGACTACAGGGATGTGTTAGTGTTTGGGAATTCAGTTCAGAAATTATCTTAAAGTTCTGATTTTATAGGGGTAGGGTTAGAGACTAGTTCTGCAGATTTTACTAGAAGAGGAAACCCCCAGGGGAAGAAATTCCAAGTCAGCACCTGCTCTGTAAATGCCGAGACAAAATGATTTGCCCAGTCACGTAGTCAGTACGTGTCAGAAGTGGACTTTGGAGCCCAGGTTGGCCAAGTTTTGAGATGAATCCCTATTCGCTAATGCTGTGGGTTAGTGTTCACTAAAAGGAGTCCAGATGCAGTTTACCAAGTGGAGGGGTTTCTTTTGTTTGTTTACATCTGAAGAGGGGGGATTTGATAGTGGAATCAAAGTGGCCATACAGATTTGGTGTTTTACAAAGGGTGCTTTGTTCCTGTCTGGATTGATTTGCTGATTAATTTTCTAAAAGTAAAATATTCTTTCAAAATGGCAGTTGCATCTGCCCCCTCCTCTCTGCTCATGTGGGTGTCAACCTCATTCAGGCCCTTGTTGCCTAGACTCTTACAATAGCCTCCTGAAATGGTCTCTGCCCCCAGTCTCCCTTCGGTAATCCACCCTTGCCTGTATACAGCTGCCGCATTAAATGTTCCGATGCATATGTATTCCTACCTCTGAATATTACCTTCACTGATGGGTACATTCATACATGGATTCATCTCTCTATGCCTTCTTCATGAATCCTTCATAGAAGAATCAAGGGGTATGACATTATACTATCATGGCTAGGGCACTGGACCTGAAGACAGAATAGCCTAAGGTTTGAATACTGCCTCAGATACTTTTCTTACTAGCTAGGTGACTCTGGATAAGTCAATACCCTCCCTGGGCCTCAGTTTCCTCCCTTGAAAAGTGAGGTTGGTCTCAATGGCCTGGGAGGTCCCTCTCAGCTCTTGATCCAGGATCTTCCGAGCTTAGAAGTTGGAGGCCTTCTTAAGTAGACCAGAATACTAATCAACTGGCTATTGACCTGACACCCCAAATACTTGCCATGTGACCAGTCCACTACCCTTAGTAGACACAGATGTCATCCATACATCGACTATGCATTTTACTATTGCTTTTTAATCTTCCTAAAACAGTTTTCCTTTACTCAAGAGCCTTCAATGGCTCCCCAGTACCCAAAGGCATTCAAAAATTTCCCAACCTGGTTCCAACCCACCTCTCCATCTTTACTTCTCACTGCTCACCAATATGAGTTCTGCTCTGGCCAGGCCGGGCGGCCAGATTATGTTCATTTCCAACTCAAAGCCTTTGCTCATGTTCCTTCCTTTTCTATCTGCCTGTTCTAGTCCTGTTCTAAGCTAAGCTCTGCCCTCTCCAATAATATAAATTTCCCTGATCACTTCCAGTACAATCTGCACCATCCATCTTGGCCCTCCATATACTGCCTTGTATGTTATTAATGACCTCATATTTGTATATCTTTTCTCAACTAGCTAATGAATTCCTGGAAGCAGAGACTCTGTGTGTGTGTGTGTGTGTGTGTGTGTGTGTGTTTTGTGCATCTTGTGTCTAGCACATAGTAGGCACTCAATAACCCTTGGTGAACGAATGGTGTTCAGAGTAGGATTATAGGTTATAGATTATAGTAGGGTTATAGGATCATAGATGTAGATCTGGAAGGGTCCTTAGATGTTAGAAAGCTCAATCCCCTCAATTTAGAGATAAGGAAACTGAGGCAGACAGAGAATAAGTGATTTGCCCAAGGTCACACAGCTACTAAGCATCGGAGGCAAGATTCAAACTTGGGTCTTCTTGACTCCAAGTTCAGTGCTGTATCTGCCATACTACGCTGCCAGTAACAGATATTATATGACATATTGTTGTATGTAGTAATGCCTAACATTTGCATAGCACTATCAGATTTATTTGTTGGGGTTTTTTTTGCTTTTTGAAGGGCAATTGGGGTTAAGTGACTTGCCCAAGGTCACACAGCTAATTTCTGTGTTAAGTGTCTGAGGCCAGATTTGAACTCAGGTCCTCTTGACTCCAGGGCTGGTGCTCTACTCACTGCACCACCTAGCTGCCCCAGCACTATCATATTTAGAAAGCACTTTATAACATATTTGATTCTGACAACAATTTTGTGAGTCAGGTGCTATTATCATCTCCATTTTACAGCTGGGGAAACTTAGGCATACAGAAATTCAGTGACTTGCCCAGGGTCACACAGTTCAGATATGAACTCAGGCCTTCTTGACTCCAAACCTAGTTGTCTATTCAGTGGCCTACCCAGCTGCTTCCTGAAGTCATCATCAGAATGAGGACCCTGGGTGTGTCTCCCCCTTCTTTGCTCTCAACTTGTGTGTCTGATCTTGGGAAAACTAATCAACATCTTTCTCATTATCTAGTTTATAAAGGCCCAGAACAGGGGTGTATTAAGGAGAGCTCTTTGAGTCTTGATTGTCAAGTAAAAGGCTTAGACTAGTCCAGGGGTGGAGAACCTGCGGCCTTAAGGCTACATATGGCCCTCTAGGTCCCCAAGTGCAGCCCTCTGACCAAATCCAAACTTCCCAGAACAAATCTCCTCAATAAAAGAATTTGTTCTGTAAAACCTGCACTCAGTCCAAAGGCCATACCCGAGGACCTAAAAGGCCACATGTGACTTCCAGGGCGTAGGGTCTCTACCCCTGCTCTAGACAATTTCTCAAGTCTCTTCCAAGTCTGGGGTTCTATGCTTCTAATACAGGAGATGATGCCAGCTCTTTGTAAAAGGCATCATGGTATAGCAAATACAGTGCTGACCTTAGAGTTAGGAAATCTGGGACTCAAAGCCTGCCTTCAAACTTGCTAACTTTGTGTCCTTGGGCAAATTATTCAAATCCTCTCAGTTTCAGTTTCCTCATGTTTAAAATGAGAGGACTGGACTAGACAGCCTTAGAGGTCCCTTCCAGCTCTACATCCAGGAGCCTAGGTATGAGTTAGACAAACAACATCCCCTCCCTGAATCTTGGTTTTCCCCTCAGTAAAATAAGAGAGTTGGAGTTGAAGGCCTCTAAGGTGCCCCCAGCTCTATATTTCTCCTCTGATTCTGTGACATTCTGATCACATAGTCCTGTGTCCCAGTGACTTCGGTGAATTTCGGTGGGCAGAGAGCGGTGGAAATTGTTTCTGTAGCACCATACAAATGACTACCTGGTCGTTTTTCTCCCGACATTTTTCTTCTTGGCCTTCTTTCCAGGAAAAGTGCTGGGGGAGCTGGCAATTGATTAAAAATAGGTGAGGAAGACATATACGCACGCATTAGGCAAAACCACGGTCCCTCGCCCCTGGGGGCTCGTCAGCAGCTATATTTAGTCCTTGTGGTCAGGTTTGAATTTTAGCTGGCCTGAAAAAACCTTGTTACTGGACAGCGGCTGTTCCACAGAGATGTTTTCCTTCTATTATAGGATTACTGCTTCCTGACTCTTAGGCCTTGGATGGACTGCAGACTCCCCGCAGAACAGCTGGGGCTAATCTCTAAGTGACCTTGTCCTTAGAAGGGGCCTCCAAAGTTTTCCAACCAAAAGCCAGCCTCCTACCTTCATGCAAGTGAAGGACCAGCCATTCGGCACAGACAATTTGTTAATCTCATTATGAAAGTATTCCGAGATTGATAGTGGTCAAACTTTCTGAGCTCCCTGCACAATATGATGTTCCTATAAAGTAGAATTAAAATGGCCCTTGGTATAGTGAGAAGGGTGTCAGTGGACCTTTGTTCAAATCCTACCTCTGACACTTCTTAACTATGTGACTTTGGCTAAGTATACTTTCCCTCCCTGGGTCTCACTTTCCTTCAAGTGAGGGGACTAGAGTAGAGGGCGTCTGAGGATCCTTCTTCTTTTAAATCTAGACCTCAGGTCTAGAACACTATGATTGCTCCCCTTTTCTTCTTTAGGTACCTAAAGATAATGATGCTATCCTTTACTCAAAGCAAAGCTGATACTACAGAAGTATCGACTGATTCAAAGGATGATAGAGTCCACATTGAGACAGGCTAGCCTGGTGAATTGGCTGCTGGACCTGGAGCCATGAAGGCCTTCCACTTTAGTGCTGCCTCAGGGACTTACTAGGTGTTTGACCATGGGCAAGTCAATTGCCCTCTCTCAGCCTCAGTTTCCTCATCTGTAAAATGGGGAGAATAATCTCCATAACAGTTACATGGTTGTAAAACCCTTTGCAAGTAATAAAACACTCCCTCAATTGCAGGGCTTTTTTCAATCATACCTATGATTTCATTGGTCAAGAAACTCCCACTGAGGTAATTCCCTCCATCAATGAAGATGGGCACCCATTTTGCAACTTACAGTGAGGGGGCACAGAGAGGTATAATAATTTATCCAGAGTCAAACAGGTAGTAGGTGTCAAGGGCAGGATTTAAACCCAGGTCTTCCCAACTTGAGGCTACCACAAAACAGTGGCTCGTAAAATTGAGGGTCCAGGGACTGATTCAGATGAGGAGGGGTCTAAGTGTTGATATGTCAGGAAAAGTCACTGAGTCTTCCCTGGCCCAAGGGGAATCTCTGTCTAGGTAGGGCTGTGGGAAGAACACTGAAGCTAAAGGCATCCCATTTCCTGCCTAGACCCCCAGTAGTAGGGGCTCTGGGGGGCGGAGGCCACCTATGTTAGCTGGAGCTAAGGAAAAGCACTACCCACAGGCCCTGAATTCAGACTGCAGAGCAGGGGCATTGAAGGTGTTGACAGTCAGGTCTGGCCATACCCAAGTTTGGGATGAGGATTGTAGCTGGGTACATCTGAAGATACCAAGGGTACAGAACTGGCAACAGGCCACTAGCAAAGTGCCAGGGACCAAGCTACTTTATTTTCTATCACTTTGCTATCAGTTACTTGCGTGTATATTGTAGCCACTCTAGAGAATGTAACTATTTTGAGGGTAGGAATGATTTTGTTTCTGTCTTTGCATCCATGCCCAGCATCTGACTTAGTGCCTTGCATATGGTAGGTGTTTAATAAATGTTGACAGAATTGAAAGCTTTGCATTCAGTTACCTACATATGTGTTATATTATGGAGTTGGAATGATCATCTGTATTCAGTCCTCAGCATAGTATCTGGCAAAGAGCAGGAGCTTAATAAATGCTTCACCTGTATTTAGCACTCAGCACAATTCCTGGCATATAGGAGGAGCTTAATAAATGCTTCACTTGTATTTGGCACTCAGCATAGTGCCTGGAATATAGCAGGAGCTTAATAAATGTTCACTGACTGACCATATCATATCCTAAATTATGATGCTAATGATGTATGTTTCTAAATGTTTAAGTGTACCCAATATATTTTATAGGGACTGCAAATTTCTTACTAGGAGGGGAATGTGGGGAGACTAGCAAGAGGGCATTTTCACTTTTCACTTTATTTGCTATGCTATTTGCTTGAATATCTTTTGTTTTCAACTGATGCAGGGGAGAAATGAATCAGAACATTGATAAGATGCCACAAGGTCAAATGCATTAGCTGTCAAGAAAACTGTGATGCTGTGACCTTCTGAATAAGAGACATAAGGACCTTTAGCAAAGCCAGGTAGAATTAGTAAGAAACAATTATATGTATAATATAAGGAGGACAAGAAAACCTGAGTGAATAAAAAACAAAAAATGCTTACACATCTGGCCAAGAGAAAGCAAACTTCAGCACAAAGAAGAAAACAGATAAAAATATATTGAATGGCCAGAACCTAATAACTTCACGGAAATAAAACTTTTTTTTTAACAGATAGCAAATGACTGATAACGATGTAGAAGTCATTCCTCAATCAGTCATCTGTACAGAGAGAGCACTGATCAAAATCAATACATATTGAAGGGATGGTATCTAAAGAATAAAATTAAGAGGTGAGAGAGGAATATATTAGAAGAAGGAGAAAGGGATAGATAGAATAGGATAAAATATCTCACATAAAAGAGGCAAGAGAAAGCTATTACAATGGAAGGGAAGAGCAGGGAGGTGAAAGAGAATGAGTCAACCTTATTCTCACTGTTTTTGGCTTAAGGGGGGAATAACATACACACTCAGTTGGGTATCTTACCCTACAGGAAAGTAGGGGTGAGGGGACAAGAGCGGGGATGAAAGAAAGGAGGGCAGATTGGGGAAGGGGGTAATCAGAAGCAAACACTTTTGAAAAGGCACAGGGTCAAAGGAGAAAATAGAATAATGGGGGGTGGGATAGGATGGAGGGAAATATAGTTAGTCTTTCACCATATGACTACTATGGAAATGTTTTGCATAACTACACATGTATAATCTATATTGAATTGCTTGTCTTCCAAGTGGGGGTGGGTGAGGAGGGAAGAAGGAAGAGAATCTGGAACTCAAGGTTTTAAAAACAAATGTTAAAAAAATAATTGTTGGGGTGGCTAGGTGGCGCAATGAGTAGAGCGTCGGCCCTGGAGTCAGAAGGACCTGAGTTCGGATCCGGCCTCAGACACTTAACGCACACACAAACAAAAAAAACCTAGCCGTGTGACCTTGGGCAAGTTACTTAACCCCAATTGCCCTACAAAAAACCAAAAAAAAAAAAGAAAAAATAATTGTTACATGCAACCAGGAAATAAGATATATAGGCAATAGGGTGTAGAACTCTATCTTGCCCTACAAGAAAGTAAGGGGGAAAAGGGGAAAGGGGGACATGATACAAGGGAGGGAAGACTGGGAGAAGGGGTATTCAATATGCTTGCCATCTTGGGATGGGGGTGGGGGAGAGATGGGGAGAAAATTTATGACTCAAAATCTTGTGGAAATGAATATTGAGAACTAAAAAAAAATACGTTCTGAAAAAAATCAATACATATATAGAAGACAAAGTAAAAATGAGAAAAAAAGATATTATACACAATTAAAACAACTCCAACATGACCTCTTTAGACATGTGATTATTGCTAAAATGGGATAGGACAGATGAAAAGACATCAGCATCATTACTGTTATTTTGTATGAAAATTCAACTGGTGTAAATCAGTGGTCAAAACAAGAGACCCAAAAGAACCTAAAATCAACTCTAGTCAACAGAGGGATGTGGCAGTCAAGGAAATGGTGGTTTAGAATATAAAGTCATTTATAAAATCTTATGGAAAAGGATGGGAGAAGATTATGAGCAGTATCATCTCATAAAACAAAAAAGCAGAAGCAATTTAAAGAAATCTTTGCCAAGAGACCCCAACTAAACAAAATCAACCTGGTAAGCATTTAAGGAAGAAACTGGATGAAGGATCACAAAGGGAACAGATCTGTAAAAGAGATATTTTATCATATATGTAGATCTGTAAAATAAATATTTTTTCAGCACACTCTTTTCATCATTAAGAAGTGGAATCATCACAATTGTATTTTAACTTCATAGTCTTTTGGATGGGCCCATAGAGGAAATAGGAATAGCACTGAAGAGAACAAAGATGGGAAACCACTGGACCAGAACAAGTATACCTGGAGGAGGTCTGTATGAGGTTGGGAGGTGGGATAATCATGAGTGTAGCAAGGGATTAGTTCTCACAGTATCTGAGGGAGAGGGAGATAGTAAAAGCCTGGAAAAAAAATCTCAGGCTTTATTACTACTGAAAAAAAGGTAAGCGAGAGAACATGAATAATGACCAAGCTACATGGCTAGTTTCCCATCTATATAAATATTTGATGAGAATCATCTTCACACACATGGACAGCATCCTTGATGAGGGCATTAGAAGGGAAAAGGCAGGTTTCTGCAAGTGATATTTCATAGTCTGCCACATCTTTACCATCATGCAGTGGAAAGCAGAGAAAATAGGATCCTGCTGTGTTTACTGCTTGGGGACTATCAAAAAAGCATTTGACTTGATGGTGAAAATGTGACCTTAAAGGCCTTCCAATAAAGGGGCTTCTATGCATCAAAATTATATGACGTATAATAGGAAAGATATAATCACAGCTCCTTTGATCATTAATAACAGGAGAGGCAGAAAATAGAGAGCTATATCTTCAGCCAAGGTTTATCTCACTGTCATGGAGGTAATCTATATAACATCCAAGATAAAGGGGGATTCCCTACAGAGGGAGGGAAGGAGGCCCTGTAGGCAATCCCATTTGCGGACGACATGTTGAGTGCACCAAGCCCTGGATGAGATTGGAAGCACAGAAAAGACCCAAGAAAAACCAAGAGGATGAAGGCTTCCTACTTGTCCAGACTATGATAGGCAGTTTTAGGGACAACCTAATGAGCCTCATTCTGTGTGTGTGTGTGTGTGTGATAGGTGTGCAAACACACATATTGCATATATGCACAAACCTCCAATAGGGACATGAGAAGATTTAGATTAAGCCTGTATCATTTCCTTATTGAGTCCATTTACAATTCATTTTGTCCTGTAACTGCCTAAGTCATGCATCTTTGTCTGTGAACTTAGTTCAGAGTTCAGCTAGCCTATAATGGGTTAAATTTTAAAACATATCTCGAGGAATTTTGCTAATCTTGGGAAATGTGTGTGAGCAAAAAGGGAGTTTGGGCCTGTTATCTTTATGCCACCAAGCTATCCTTCAAGGATATCTGGTTTGCTGTCCAGAAGTCTGAGCTACTATCTCATACTTGGACTCAAACAAACAGCACCTCTTAGTCTCCCGAGAACAGAAGGGGGGGTCTTTGTTAGCCCCCATTACCAAATCTTTGACCAATCACCTTGTTCCCTGTGCTTCAGCTCTGTGATCAATCATACTGCTACTGTTCTTAATTCCATGATGTCATCTACTCTGTTCTGTTCTTTGTTCTGTACTCCCCAAAACCTATAGAAGGGGAACTGGCCCTTTGTTTTGGGTCTTTGGCATTAATGGAGGCAATCCATCGACCCATTTATTGACTGGTAGCATTCCCTTGCTAATAGATGTTATCTTGTGTGGAGATCTGCCTCAGTTTACTCTTTTGTTGAACCTTAATCATGAAAGTATTTTTGTGTGTACGTATGTGTATATATACACACAAATACATCTTGGGGTAGACACTGCAAATGAACAAAAAAGTGCCCCCACAATTTAATAGGAGGAAGAAAGCTCATAGGATCACCTTTGGGAGACTGCTTAATTTACAGTGCTTCAACTTCTCCCAGAAACAAAGGCCCGTCTTTTGAATGCCCATTTCTTTCAGCGTTGTAGTATGGCTGTGGGACATGCAACCGTACTATCTTAAAACTGAAAATGGGCATTTCCCCAAGGGCAATGAAATCCCAAGGCACACAGTGAGTATTAAATTCTAACAGATGAGGAATTGGGATGAAATGGAAGAAACAAAGTTATTAAAGAAATATTTGAGTGAAAAAGAAGATGGGCTTGTCATACTAACTGATGGGTGCTGGTATGCTCCATTTTTGTCGAGAAAGGCTCCCAGAACGCTGGGAGTATCCCACATGGACTCAAGGGAGGAAAGGGACAAGAATCTCCCAGTCTAGGCTGGAATGGATGAGTGGAGGTCTGCTTTATTGGAGGGAATACCCACATTAGGGAGATCATGGGTCTAACTCAAGTATTTGAGAAATCATAAAGCAGATTTCTAGCAAAAGCTCAGCTGACTATGTTCAGAAAGGGCAGGGAGCATGTAAGTAATAGAAAGCCCGAGAATCCCTAAATCTCATCTCTAAAACTAATGAAAGAAACCGTTTTGAAGAAAGTAGAGGCACTGACTAGTAAGTCTTTCTCTGAAGGCTGAAGTCGGGCAGGGGCTAATGAACAATAACACAGAACAGACAAAGTTCAAGGTCTGGATGAGAACTGTCCAGGGAAAGGGGCAAGAGTTGACTCCAAGATCCCAGAACTCCCTGAATAAATGCAAGAAGAATCCTGGAGATTAAATATTAGCAAAATTAAGAACAGAGATTAAACTATACCATTTTCAAGGTCCAAACACGGCTTCTGCTACAATAATTTGCAGCCCACACTCATGGTTTCTTTCCTCCATATCTCCTTTTCAGATTCAGTTTAGGCATCACCTTTTATAGAAAGACTTTTCTGATCCTCACTCCACCCCCCAAATGCTCATTCCCTTCCTCCCAATCCATCTGGTATTGAATTACTTGTATATTTATTAACTTTCAATTTATTCTAAATATACTTTTCTATGTATTGTATCTCCTCTGCTAGAATGTAAGCTCCATAAGAGTAGGGAGTATTTCATCTTTTGTTTTTATATTGACAGCACCCAGGACAGTGGTGGCAAATAGCGTGGGCTTAATAAATGTTTGTTGATTAAGAGATGCCCCCTCTGGCTTTCCATACACAATTGACAATATTTGAGCGAACACAGCCTGACATATTCTAGCTATGTATTCTAATCTATAACCTCACCTTGACTGCAAATCATCAGGCCCAAATTTGAGGCTGAATTTAGTTTTGATGTCAGGAAAAGCTTTCTAATAATTTAAGGTGTCCCAAAGTGGAATGGGCTGACCCAATAGGTGGTGGGTGCTCTCTATGGTAGTCTGCAAGCAGTGACCGCTTGTCCAGAATGTTTCAGTGGAGATTCATGGGTAGGTTGGGCTAGACACCTTCTGTAAGTCCCTTCCAATTCTCCTATTTAGTGATTCTAGGCCTGGCATGCAACTGGTGCTGATGAGTTTAATAAATGCCCAATGACTGATTGATAGTGTGACCACGTCCTCTAGTTCTTTGATAGCTGCCCCCAACACAGTGCCCAGGGACAAGCCCTTACCACCCCCTTCCCAGCTGTGCCCCACGTTCATTACTTACTTGCCACAGTTGTAGAGATCACAGCAGAAGCAGGTGTTGCCCCTAATCCTGGATTTGCAATAGCCCTGGTTTCCTCGGAGACAATTCACCTGAAGGGGAGGAGGGGTAGTTTAGGCAAGGACAGGGGGAGGAACGGAGCCTGGGACCAGAATAAGTGTTAATGAAGATGGAGGCCATTAGTAAGGATTTCTTGCAAGCAAACAACCCAAAGATGAAAAGTGTGGGGCTGGGCAGGAAGTTAGATGTCTATGACTGGAGCTGGAAGAGTCTGGTTGCTGGATGGTTGAGTTTATGTCCATTCTCAAACTTGGAGCAAGGATTTGAATTAGCAAGGAAAATGCGGAACTGCAAGGCCTCCTGGCACCTTCCCTGAGATGCCTGAACAGCAAACCATGCGCCCCTCTCCCACCACACACCCCCCATGCTTGGAGAGAAGGAGAGAGAGGAGAGGCTCTCAGATAGTAACCTTCACAAGGGAAAACAGGAAGGAAAGAGCAGAATAAGGAAGACAAGGGAGGTCTAGGGAAGCCAAGCAACCCTGCCATGCCATGCCATCAGGACCTTCAGTATACTTTATTCTGCCAGCATGCGGAGGCTGTCTTTCACAAACCAAGATGGCACCACTGGCCCACCATCCCAAGGCAATGCCCTTGAAGTTGGGTTTCCAGGGCTAGGAAATGCCTTGGCCCTGAGCCATGCATACTCTCACCTCATCCCTCTTGTGGCCAGGGTCACATACCTGGGAAGTAACTGGCTGGGGCCAGGGGCATAGCCTGGCTCTGGAACACAGTGAAGCTATGCAGGCCACATGGGGACAGAAAGCCTGGCCTTGGCTCCTTAGCCCACTGACAGCTAGCTGCAGATCCTCCCCAAAAGACCAGCTCTAGTCCTGTGGGAAGGAAGGGGTTGGGGAGATTTGGGGAGCGGGAGGATGGCATCTCTGGGGGGTCACATACGCTTACCTCCTCAGCCTCCTTCTGGGATGTCTTGGAGTAGTAGTGACAGCGGTTTGCGTAAAGAGGTTTGAGATCCTGGGAAAAGCAGAATAAAGGCAAATATGTTGGATGTTTGGGAAGCAAACAAGAACTCTGTTTAGCAATAAGGATGACGTACACACATACACACCACTGAGAGGGACAGGAAGAGGAGGACCAAATGAGAAGGAAGCAGCAACCAAGATCCCTATAGAGGTGAAACATCTCTGACACTTGAGGGGACCCCAGAGCCCCAAGTCAACTATCTCCTACCCAGGGCGTCCCCAAGGCCCACTGAACATGACTGACAACTTGGATTTTGCCCCTTCTCTTGGCTGATTCTTGATTAGATAGAATAACATTTGAGAGTCATCTCAGGGGTATGAAGCACCTAGCAAACCTTAAAGCCCGATGGAGATGTTAACCATTATTCTTAATTAAGTTTGTTCTAAAGTCACTGGGAGCTAGGTTTACAGCAAGCCTACCAGGCAGAGCTGGCCTTCCTAGGGGATCTGAGGACTCTCAATCTAGAGCTGGCAGGGACCTAAGAGACCATCTAATAGAATCTATTTCCTCCTCTGGATTTGATGGCCTCAAGGCTCCCTGAAAGAAGGCCCCTCTGTAAGTAGGGAGATGGTGGGAGTCATCCAGAGGCCAATTTTGGCTACAGAAGAGTGGGGGTGGGTGGGTGGGCCCAGATTTGAGAAGAGAGGACAATACAGAGCTGAAATGGCTAATCATCAATCAGGCTAAGGTTTGAGGGGGAGAAACATAAAGTCAGAGCAGGGATAATGGCCTGGTGAGGCCATTGATGAGTGGTGGAAGGATTAAAAATGTTGATGTTGGGGGTGGCTAGGTGGCGCAGTGAAAAGAACACCGGCCCTGGAGTCAGGAGGACCTGAGTTCATATCTGGCCTCAGACACTCGACACTTACTAGCCATGTGACCTCGGGCAAGTCACTTAACCCCAACTGCCCTGCCTTTTCTCCTACAAAAAGAAAAAAAAATGTTGATGTTGGTAAATAGGCTTAGGGAGTACTTAAGTAATGTTGTTATTTGTCTTTCTTCTCAAAGAGAACCACGACAGCAGGAAGGTGATGCCATGACTTGCAAGGAAACTGAATTTAAGTGAGGGAGGGTTGTGCAAAGTCACCAGCCTCACTCTCTCCTCCAGAGTCATCAGAATCCAGTGGCCAGATAGAGATCAGGATGACTGGAGATGGCCCCCAGTGAAGCAATAGGGAGAGAGGGAACAGTTAGAGTCAGTTAGGGGAAAGTTAGGGGAACCCTTATGGGTAAGGGCCAGATCTAGTGTGTGACTCAATGTGTGGATGAAGTGGACTGAAGCAGTGGCTCATGGGACTTAATGAAATGGGAGGGAAGGGAATCTCAGTGAGTAGTTATAGAAATATTCAAATTCCCTAACATAAGGGCAGGAGCTGGGGAGAAGAGGAAGAGGATGAGCAAGGTGCTGAACTCCTTGACAAAGGAGGAAGAATGACCACTATAGCTACCATAATTTTGATTGAAATGAGAATTTTGACTTGAGTGAACTTCAAAGGATGAAAGTTTGCTGAGTGAAGGAGGCAAAGAGGGTGAGTTTGAAAGGAAGGATGGAGTGCAAGGAGTCTTCAAATTCTCCTTCTAGGACCAGTGTGAAAGGGGCTGTGTGCTGGAGTCAATTCAAACTGGCTCTCAAGAGCTGATTGTTAAATTTTTGCTGTGAGCATTTATACCTCAGAAATTGCTAAGTGCTACAAATTAGGGCCTGGTTTATTGTTTTGTCGATTGTCTAGACTTAAGAAAGTGATAGTAAAGATGCTAATAATGCAAATTAAACTTAAAAGTGCACCACACACAATTTTTGGGGGTGGAAAAGCTGGTTGTTAAACATTTTCCAGCATACCCCGAGGTGTGAAAGAAGGTATAGGTAGGGGGCAGCTAGATGATGCAGTGGATAGAGCACTGGCCCTGGAGTCAGGAGCATCTGAGTTCAAATCCAACCTCAGATACTTGACACTTACTAATTATGTGACCCTGGGAAAGTCACTTATCCCCAGTTGCTTTAAAAAAAAAGTATAGCCAGCACTAGAGAAGAAAGTAAGGGATTTGGTGTCATGAGAACAGAGCCAGGTCTTGGTGAGGTCTAAGAATTGAAATGAGTGTGAGAGGAAGAGGTTCAAGGTGGAGGGCAGTGGTTTAAGGTGAAGGGCAGTTTACTCACTATAGAGAGCAAAGGGAAAGGATGGGCAGGGTTGGATTAGGACAGAGATGGGGACAGGATAAAGGGGAAAGGAATGAGAGAACGTGGAGAGGGGAAAGGGGACAGTTTTTTCTTCACTGGACAGTGATGAGTTATTACAAGGATATGGAAACAGGAGAAACCATAGGGGAAATAGTGGATGGAAGATGGAGAGAGAAGCTAGCTCACAGAGTCCAGGAAACGTTGTAGAGAGAGCTTCAGTTCAAGCTAGTTGAAAACCACAAAAACACCTTTTGATTGCTGGTAAAAATGACTACTTTGGTTTGGTTTGGCGTTCAGTTTGCTTTGGGTTTTGGTCTCTGGGGTAGTCTAGAAAGGTGTTAGGGCTTTTTACAGGCAGTTGTTCTGCTGGTGGGGAGGGACACCTGGGCCTGAATATTATCCTCAACCTCCCCAGAGGAAAAAAAAGGCAGCCAGCTGTGACTTCCTCTCCTTGCCTCTGGCCTGGGGGCAATGTGACAGAATTCAAGGGGAGAAATGCCCCCAACAGCCTAGATACTAATTGAGCCCACATATCTTAGGCCTCTTGCCAAGGCCAACAACTGCCTTTACTTAACGCTTAGCTGCGCTCCGGTTTCCTAAGGGTGTGCTCTCTCTGAGAAATCGGGCCCTATCTTTCCTTTCGGACGGGTTCCCTAAGCCCCTTGGCCTAGCACAGTGCACACTGCCAGCATTCAGTATGTATCTGCAGGACTCTGTCTAATATACTCACAATGTGCCGGGCCGCAAACACTCCATCCACAATAGCACAGCAGAAAGCAGCAATCACACCAAAACTGATGAAGACAATGGAGGCCACCAACTGCAAGAGGGCAGGAAGAAGAGGAGGATAGACAAAACAGACAGGGTATTTGTTAACTAATCACTGCAGTATCTGGAGAATGAGAACGTAATTCCAGTCTTAGGAAGGCACAAAAAAAAAAAAAAAACAATACAAATGTAAGGACAGGGCTCGGGGTAGAAGGAGGATTTATTTCTATCTTTGACCTCCTTGGGGTATATAGCTAGTACTGGAACCTCTGGGTGGCAGGGTATGCACAATCTGGTGACTTCTGTAGTCCAATGCCAAATTGTTTTTCAGAATGGCTAGATAAATTCACAAGTCCACAAATAACGCATGAGTGTGCCTGTTTTCTTGTTACCTCTCCAATATTTATCACTTTTGGCTTTGCCAATCTGACAGGTGCGAAATGAACCCTGAGATTCTTTTTTCTCACCATAACCTTCCAGCACTCCATCTTTCTCTGTGTCTTATAACCCCTAATCCTGTACTTCATTCGCTCTGTGACCTCCAATCCCTCCACCACCCCTCAGTTCTTTGCCAGGCGATTACCCCTGAATAAGCTACACTCTTTTGCCTTCCCTATCTCTATCATTTGATGACTCAGTTCAACTCTACACTATCCTCTACATTCACTCTCTTTTCTCCTTGTCCTAGGTATGTGCAATCACACTTTGCCAAGCACCAGATGGCTAGATGGCACTGCAGTGCCAGGCCTGGAGTCAGAAAGACCTGAGTTCAAACCCAGCCTCAGTCACTAATTAGCTGTGTGACCCCAGGCAAGTCACTTAATTCTATTTGCCTCAATTTCCTCATCTAATATTGTTGGAAAACCACTCCAGTATCTTTGCCAAGAAAACCCCAAAAGAGGTCATGAAGAGTCGGCCATGACTGAACAACAACAGTCTTGGATTACTGCTATCATCCTTTTCCTTCAGTCCTGTTCTTATACAGCTGGATGGATCTGTAGACAGTCATAACACCCTGGTGACTGGGTCCACTACAGATTTAAGTTACCTAATCTTAACTGGGCTTTCACTGCAACAAGGCAATTCTATATTTCCCTACTTGATTTTCTCTCTCACTCACCCCAGTGGCAATTCCAAACTTTGTCATCCCTCCTTTCTTCCCCATCCTCTCAGCTCAAGACCTTTCCTCATATTTTACTGAGCCATTCAAGGAAAGCTCCACCTTCCTACCTCCTCCTTATATCATCCAGAACTCTTCCCCTACCATCTCCTCTTTTATTCCTCTCTTATGAAAAGGCAGACCTTCTCCTTGTCAAGGCAATCTCCTTTGCATGCATCCTTGAGCCTATCTCATTGAACCCCATCTTATCCAGTAGACTACTCCTTCTATCATCCCCACTATCTCTCCAATGTTCAATCTCTCTCTACGTACTGGCTCCTTTCTTGCTCCCCCATCCTTACAAAACCCTTACTCTGATGCTACTGTCTTGCTATCTGTCATCCTATATCTCTCCTTCCCTTCTTAACTAAACTTGAGCAAGCTGTCTATAGTCAGTGCTCAATTTCTCCTTCCACTCTCTTCCAATCTGTCTTTTTTTTTGAGGGGGGGGCATCTCCCATCATCCTCATGTGAATCCAGCCAGTGGACCCAGATGGCTCTGGAGGAGAAAGTGAGGCTGGTGACTGCACAGCCCTCCCTCACTTAAATCCAATTCACTTTGGCATCACCTCCCTGATTTCATGGTCCTCTTTGAGAATGAAGGACAAAACAACAATCTGTTTTTTGACATCATCATTTGAAGAAAACTGCTCTCTTGAATGCCAACTCTAAAGGCCTTTTCTCAGTCCTTTTTGACCACTCCCCAAAGGGATACTTTTTCTTCTTTAGGTTTTGTGACCCTGCTCTCCCTGTTTCTCATTCTAGCTGTCTGATCGTTTCTTCTCAGTTGGTTTTGCTGATTATATAATCCACATAAAGTCCCCTAACTGCGGGTATTTCCAAGGCTGTTTTCGGCCTTCTCATTTCCTTCTATGCTATATCACCTGGTGATCTCCTCAGCTCCCATGGCTCCAATGATCATCTCCACTAAGATGATTTTCAGATCTATACATCCAACCGTGACCTCTCTGCTGACTTCCAGGCCTGTATCAATGACTGCCTTTTAGACATACTGAATGGGACACACCGTAGGTATCCTAAACTCAACATGTCCAAAACAGAGATATTATCTTTATCTCCAACCTTCTCCTCTTCCAAACTTCACTATTACTGGTGGAAGATGGCAGTCAATATCACTGTAGTGGGCCCAGCAATTTACTCTCTCTCCTCCTTGCTCCCCCCAATGTCCAATCTGCTGCATCTCTTGGATATGCTCCCTTCTCTCCTCTGACACTGCCACCATTCAATAACACTGGTTTACTATTATCTCCAGGATCAAATATAAAATCCTGTTGGGCACTGGCCTTATTCTTCTTTCCAGCCACATTCCATCTCCCCGCTCTGTGTCTTTTCACTGGCTGTATCCCATGCCTGGAATTTTCTCTCTCCTTATTTATTATCTCCCAGTTTCTGTGGCTAAGAAAGAGGCCTTTCAAAAAAAAGGGGGGGCTAGGTGGCGCAGTGAGTAGAGCCTCGGCCCTGGAGTCAGAAGGACCTGAGTTCAGATCCGGCCTCAGACACTTAACACACACAAACAAAAAAAAACCCAACCTAGCCGTGTGACCTTGGGCGAGTTACTTAACCCCAATTGCCCTCCAGAAAGCAAAAAAAAAAAAGAAAGAAAGAAAGAGGCCTTTCCTCCAACCCCGCCCCCCACTTTCTTCTGGTACTTCTCATTCATACCGATTCTCCCTTGGCTGTACATAGTTGTTTGCATGTTGTCTCCTCTTTAGAATGTAAGCTCCTTGAAGGCAGAGACTATATTTTTGCCTTTCTTTGTATCCTGGTTCTTAGCACAGTGCCTGGCACATGGTAAGCACTTAGTAATGTTTGTTGACTAATTGCTTCGTACCTTTAATTTCCATTTCACTTATGAATTGGAGCAATGTTTTATATGGTTGTTGATAGTTTGCATTTCCTCTTTGGAAAACTGCCTGTTTATATCCTTTGGCTTTTTACCTACTTTTGTTCTTATATATTTACATCAATTCCTTACATATATTGGATATCAGGCGGAGCCAAGATGGCGGAAAGGAAGCAGTAACCTCGCTGAGCTCCTCTGTCACTAAGTCCAAAAGGGTAAATCTGAGCGGATTCCGAAGTGACGGAGCGCAGTGGAAGACAGAGTGTGGAGGAATCCAGCCCAGGAGGTTGCCCAGAGTGTCCGCACAGGTCGAGCGCAGAGCGCGTGGGGTCTGCACAGCTCAGACCTAAGAGCAGGCAGGCAGACTACACCAGAGAGAGAAAAAGCCCCAGCCTGCAGACTTACCAAGGATGAATCGCAGTCATCTCGCAGAGGGAACGGATCATTGGAGCCAGGTAGGAGAGTCAGGCCCCCAGTGGAGAAAGTGGCTTCTCAGGCTGCATTCAGCCCCCAGCCTGGAAATTTAGAAACTGCCTGCCTGTATGATACAGGGGCTGGAATGGCAAAGTAAATTCTAGCTGCTCCGATCCTCCCATCCCTCCTTCAGGAAGCAGAAAACCCAAAGATAAGTCTCCCACCCAGATTGAAATCCCAAGTTAATGGGAATAGCCTCAGGCTTGAGAATCTCCAAGAAAGGGTGTAACTGAGACAGCCAGGAATCTGAAGAGAAGAGAGGGAGGGGACCCAACAAGCCCCACCTCACCTCACCAACAAAAGCCTACTTATAGCCCAGAGGTATAGAGGCAGAAATCTGAAGTGGTCAGACTCATCCCCACCTACACATCTACATTCCTCACTGACTTCCCTGGCTTAGCCATAAACTAGCCACCCAGAGGTATTCAAAGTCAAGGATCAGGCCCCAAACTCTTAGCCTGAGACACTAAGAAACAGGAAGTCACAATGGGAAGGAAGGAAGCTGAAAAGGAGAAGGGGAAGGCAAGAAAGTCTATTCGAGCATACTATGCAGGGCAAGAACAACAAAACACACAGGACAATATAGACTCTCTGCCCTCACCAGAGACCACAGAAGGAAGCATGATCTGGTCTCAAGCCCAAATAGCATTCCTGGAGGAGCTTAAGAAAAATTTTAAAGACCAAATCAGGGAGGCAGTGACCAACTTGGAAAAATGTCTGAGTGAAATAATTGGAGAAAATACCTCGCTAAAAAAGGAATTTCAAAAACTAACTGAAGACCATAATTCACTAAAAATTAGATACAATCAAACTGAAACTCAGAACTCTATGATGCAGCAGGAGTCAATCGAAAAAAACAAGATGATCGAAAAATTGCAAGAAAATGTAAAATATCTCACTGGAAAAATAACTGACCAAGAGAACAGATCCAGGAGAGACAACCTAAGAATTATTGGTCTACCAGAAAGCCATGATGAGAAAAGCAGTCTAGACAACATCCTCCAAGAGATTGTCAAAGAAAACTGTTCTGAGGTCCTGGAATCAGAAGATAAAATAGCTATTGATAGAATTCACCAGACTCCTCCTGAAAGAGATCCCAAACTGAAAACTCCAAGAAATATAGTAGCCAAATTCCAGAATTATAAGATTAAAGAAAAAAATTCTACAAGCAGCCAAAAAGAAACAATTCAAATATCGAGGAACTACAGTTAGGATCACACAGGACCTAGCAGCTTCTACATTAAAAGAGCAGAGGGACTGGAATTTGATATTTCGTAGGGCAAGAGAACTAGGACTACAACCAAGGATTAACTACCCGGCAAAACTGAGCATAATCTTTCAGGCAAGGAGATGGACGTTTAATGAAGTAAGGGACTTCAAGACTTTCCTAATGAAAAAGCCAGAGCTCAATGGAAAATTTGATCTCCAATTACAAGACTCCAGAAGAACATAAAAAGGTAAACAAGGGTAACATAGACTCACACATGCATAAGTGCACACACCCACACCCACAAACACAAGCTCATTACCTGGGATGCAACAAGAGCAAAATGTTCACATCCCTATATGTGGAGCTGATAACTGTCAATATTTGAAATCTCTATGATTATCATGACCTGCAAAAGGGTTATACTTAGAGGGTGTGGGTATGAATGCACTAACATGGAGTATAAAAAAAAAAGACTATTAAGGGGATCAAAGGGACTGTAATGGGAAAAAGGAAAGGATGAGCTAGGAAAAGGTAAAATATGCCATCTGAAGAGGCATCAAAACACACTATAGAAGAAGAGAAAGTAAGAGGGAGAGGAACATCATTTAAACACTATTCTCACTGGTTCTGGTTCAAAGAAGGATCAAATTAATCAGTGAAGTTTAAGAATCTAACGTGAATAGACACATAAATTCATTAAATAGAGGAATTGGAGGGAGGGAGAGGAGCACTGTTTGAAATTTACTCTCATTGGTTTGGAATCAAACAGGGAGTAATTTACTCTGATAAGTATAAAAATTTATTGTGTCCTATAGATAGTGGGAGGGTAAGGGGGGGGTGAAAAGGAGGAGACTAAAGGGAGGGATTATAAGGGAGGGAAATAGTAGTAAGGGGAGAGGGTAGGTTAAGAAGGGGGGTCACTGGGTGGGAACACTGAGGGAGGGGGCGGTCAAAAGGGAAAACTTCAAGGAGGGGAAGGGAGAAGGAATAAACAAAAACATAAACAGGGGAGGGAATAGGATGGAGGGGAAGAGACAGATAGTCATCATTACTGTGAATGTGAATGGGATGAACTCTCCCATAAAACAGAGGCGGATAGCAGAATGGATTAAAAACCATAATCCTACAATATGCTGTCTTCAAGAAACACATTTGAAACAAAGGGATACCCACAGGGTAAAGGTAAAAGGTTGGAGTAAAATTTATTATGCCTCAGCTAAAGTAAAAAAAGCAGGGGTAGCAATACTTATCTCAGATAAAGCAAAAGCAAAAATAGATCTAATTAAAAGAGATAAGGAAGGAAACTATATCATACTAAAAGGCACCATTGAGAATGAAGCAATATCACTACTTAATATATATGCACCAAGTGGTATAGCATCCAAATCCCTAGAGGAGAAGTTAAAGGAATTAGAGGAAGAAATAGATAGCAAAACTATACTAGTGGGGGACCTTAATCTCCCCCTCTCTGAACTCGATAAATCTAACCTCAAAATAAACAAGAAAGAAGTTAAGGAGGTGAATAGAATCTTAGAGAGACTAGATATGATGGATCTCTGGAGAAAACTGAATGGGGATAAAAAGGAATTTACTTTCTTCTCAGCAGTGCATGGTACATACTCAAAAATAGACCATGTACTAGGGCATAAAAACCTCACAATCCAGTGCAGAAAGGCAGAAATAGTAAGCGCATCATTCTCAGATCATGATGCAATAAAAATTATATGCAATAAAGGGCCATGGAAAGATAGACTAAAAACTAATTGGAAACTAAACAATTTAATCCTAAAAAATTGGTGGGTCAAAGAAGAAATTATAGAAACAATCAATAATTTCATTCAAGAGAATGATAATAATGAAACAACATACCAAAATTTGTGGGATGCACTAAAGGCATTTCTCAGGGGAAGTTTTATATCCCTGAGTGCATACTTAATTAAAGCAGAGAGAAGGGAGGTCAATGAATTGGACATGCAATTGAAAAAGCTAGAAAAAGAACAAATTGAAAATCCCCAATTTAGTACTAAATTAGAAATATTGAAAACCAAAGGTGAGATTAATAAAATTGAAATTAAGAAAACCATTGAATTAATAAATAAAACTAAGAGCTGGTTTTATGAAAAAATCAACAAAATTGATAGACCCTTAGTCAATATGATAAAAAAAAGAAAGAAGAAAACCAAATTATGAGTATCAAAAATAAAAAGGGTGAATCTACCTCCAATGAAGAGGAAATCAAAAAAATAATGAGGAATTACATATATTGGATATCAGACTCTTCTCAGAGGTATTTGCCATGAACTCTTAGTTTCTTTCAAGGCTTGGTTCACGTGCCATCTCCTCTGGAAAGCCTCTTCTTATATGCCTAGTCTTTAGTGCTGTCTCCCTCCTCAAATGATTTATATTTAGTTATCTGCCAAGGGGGGATGGTAGCCCCCTAACAGAACATAAAGCCCTTGCAGGCAGAGACTTTGATAAGCCTGTTTAATCTTTCCATCCCCAGAGCTTTAAAAAGTGTAGCCCACAAAGTAAGTACTTTAATACATCTTTTTTAAACTGAATATAGAACCAGTTACTCTTGGCCAAACACCCTGGAGAACTTTCACTTTCTCAGCACATCTTTATCTAACCTTTGGGTTAGAAACTTCTGTGCCCCATGGATTTGCTAATCAGGGTCAAATAAGACTGCTAGAGACCCCAGCCTTTTCTATAAAACACTTGGCCCTCATTCAGACAGCTTGAGGAGCTATAACCCAGGTGTTCCTGGAGGAATGACAAGAGCCTGGTAACCTTAGCACCAAGCCAAGTGGGCTGTGTCTTGATGGATCATCAAGCTTCCATCTCCTCCTGCAGAGGCCAGCAGATCATCTCACCTAAGATCTAAATCCCTCTGCTGGCTGGATCACCTACCAATGTATCTTACCCCTCTGGAGATCTCATTATAGAATTATAGAGTTATAGATCAGAAGGGACCTCAGGCACCACCTAGTCCAACCCATAGCCCAAAATAATAATGATGACAGATGGTATTTATATAATGCTTTAAGGTTTGCACAACACTTTATATATGTTAACTCATTTGATCCTTACAGAGTCCTTGTGAAGTAGGTGCTATCATTATCCCCATTTTACCAATGAGGAAACTAAGGCAGTCAGAGGTTAACTGACCTGCCCAGGGTCACACAGCTACTAAGTGTCTGATGCTGAATTTGAACTCAGATCTTTCTGATTCCAGGCTCAGCATTCTACCAGTTGGCCAGCCAGCTGTGCCATGCCACAGTGGTGTTCCATATCAAGCCTGGAGTTCACTAAAATCTTCAGATAGTTTTCACATCAACTATAGTCTAGCCAGAACGCCACCATCTTGTACTTGTGAAATTAATTTTTTGAATCCAAATGGAAATTTATTTTTCAAATCCATTTCATCTCCATAAATTTGTCCCAATGTTCTAGTTTGCCAAGAAATTTTTGAATCCTAACTCTATCACCCAATGTGAAGTCTACTATTCCTAGCTTCATGTCATCTATAGACATAAGAAGTATGCTATCTAGGTCTTTATGCAAGTTGTTGAAAAAGAGTAAAAAGAACCACACCAGGAGAAGCACTCACACACTCCCATCTAACACACCTTTCCATCATATTCTACCCTTAAACACATACCTCATTCTGTTGATGGACAGCATCAATAGTAAGAAAGGTCTTCCCTATATTCTGAGCTGAGATTTGCCTCCCTGTATCTCCACTTCCTTTCCCCATTGTTCTTGGTTCAGTCCTCTAGGGCTACACATAACAAATGCCTAAGCATCCTTTCCCTAGGACAGCCCTTCAAATATTTGAAGACAGTCACTGTGTTCTCCCCAAGGCATCTCTTCCCTGGTCCCTTCAACTGAATCTGACGTGCCAGTTTAGAGTCCCCTCCCCATCTCAATCACTCCATTCTGGATGAGCTCTAGTTTTCACTGTCCTTTGGAAAATGTGGTCCCCAATCACTAAGAAGAAAGACTAGAAGAGGCATCCCCAAGGACAAAAGGCTGGTGGCATTTGGGAAAAGTGAAGGAGAAAGCTAATATTTTGCTTGGTGATGCTTAAATATGGCAGCTTTTGGGGAATCCATCCCCATTTAACTGAGCAAACTACTCTTCACCAGAAGAAATGCAGTGTGGTATAGTAGAAAGTGAGGGAGCTCGGTGGCGCTGCAGTGGATAGAGCCCTGGGCCTGGAGTCAGGAAGACCTGAATTCAAATCCAGCTTCAGACACTTAGCTATGTGACCCTGGGCAAGTCACTTCACCCTGTCTGCCTTAATTCACTGGAGAAGGAAATGGCAAATTACTCTAGTATCTTTGACAAGAAAACCCCATGGACTGTATAGATGTGAAGAGCTAGACACAACTGAATGACTGAACAACAACAGTAGAAAGAGCTCTGGACTTGGAATCTGGAGACCCAGGTTCAAATCCTGCCTCTGACTAGTATTACTACTATGTATTATATGTATATAGTAATTCTACTACTATGACCCTTGGCAAGTCATTCTTCCTTTCTGAGCCTCAGTTTCCTCACATATTTACATACTACCTACTTACTACCTACCTACGCCATAATTACATACTACCTACCTCACAGAGTGGTGAAGAAATCACTTTGTGAATCCTTAAGCTCTGGAGAAATGAGTATTATGTGGCCTACTCCTACCATCAACTCAGTGTGTTTCCATTAAAGTTTTCTTAAAATGCTTTTCTGTTTCATGGAGCCCTGGACTTATTTCTAAGCTGGATATGAATTATCTTTGCATCAAGCCTATGTCATAACCATACATCAATGGAAGATATAAAAGCCCTGTTTCTATGGCTCTTAATGCCACTGCTAACAAACTTACCATTTGCCTTTTATTTTCAATTAAGTTTGAGCCGATGATTCCGAGAAATGATCCAAAACCAAGCTGAAAAAACAAGATAACATCGCTTTAGAAAAAACACTCAGTGAATGTCACAGTTAATTACCTAAGTTTGCACTAGCTTCTAGGAGGTAAATGCCCACCAGTGACCAGCAAGAAAGCAAATTGTATCTGGGTTCTGGAACCTAATGGTTTCTATATCGAACCAATGATGGCTTTGGTCTCCATTAGGGGTCATTGATATATCAAAATAGAAATGGTTAAGTAAATAAATTATGCTTGTGTTTACTCTTTTGTCATTAAGGCCAACTGCTGGGTAGGGACTTTTTTGTTTTTTAAGTACCCTTTTGATGTACTGATCATTAAGGAAGAGAGTCAAATAAACGGACCATTAGGGTAAGAATGCAATGTCAAAACCATCCCCCAATTTGCTTGACCCTCTAAGGTTTACAAGGGAGTTAACAGAAATTAGCCAGGGGATATATGGTAAAACCAGATGAAGTTGATAAGCATACGCTTACATAAAGGAAACCCAATGGAAGAATTTCCCTAACATTTGACAAATATGTTTTGGGGTACAAATCACACCCCAAAACTGAAGTGAAATGACTTAATGTAATACACACATATTCACTCTGCATAAACTTCTCTGAGTCCTTATTCTCCCAATAATCCTAAACTCCTTGCAAGTAGAGATTGTATTTGTCTGTGTAGCACCCAGCAGAAGGCCTGACACATGGTAGGTGTTTAATAAATACCTACTGATTGACTTATTGACTGAAGGGTTGTCATCAGTGAAAACCTAAATGAATAGCCTTGCAGGAGAGGGTTGTATGAGGCAGCCCAGAGCAATGATGGAGGGAGTCAAGGTGGTACCTGCCTCTTAAAGTCCAAAGCTTTCCAACAGTGAACAAATACTGAGAAATGTCAAGTGGGGAATATCTGGGCAAGGGAGGGGTTTTTGATGACAAACACAAAGCGGGGGGTCCATAGAGACAGAAGAGAAATTCTTTGGAACCAAATATCCCAGAAGCCTTGAGGGAGAATCAGACTCTAAAGCTAGAGGGAATCTCAGAGGTCTGCCCTGAGCCTGATCAGGAATATCTTCCATGATAGATTAGATGGGGTGGCTAGGTGGCACAGTGAATGGAGCACCAACCCTGGAGTCAGGAGGACCTGAGTTCAAATCCAACCTCAGACCCTTAATGCTTACTAGCTGTGTGACCTTGGGCACACCACTTAACCCCAATTGCCTTTTCCTCCCCCCTCCAAAAAACCAAAGCATGATAGATTAGACAAGTGGTTCAGCCTCTGCTCTCAGGAGCCAAGAAGAACATGTCTGAGGCCTCTTCCATTTAAATATCTGAAGAAAACTCCCCACTAAGTCTTCACTTCTCCATGCTAAGCTAAATATTTCCAGTTCCTTCAAGCAAATCTTATGTCCTATCTTCTCCAGTCTTTCTCCCCATTCTGATCGGTCTCTTCTAGGCCCATTCCAGCTTGTCTTTCCTCAAAGGTGATGCCGAGAACTGAACTTGCTACTGCAGGTGTGGTCTAGCCACTAGGCCTCTCCGAATGCAGCCCAGGATCACATTAGACATTTTGGGAGTTGCCACCATTGGTTCATACAGTGCTTGAAATCAGCTATAATGATCAAACTGTTTCCATAAGAGATATTGTCTAGTCCTATCACATTTTAATCTTGTTCTTTCGGGTGCAAGTTCTAACATGTGATACCTTTGAGATACAGACTTTTATCTAGTGTGTAACTACCCTTACGAACACTGTGTCATCTGCACACTTGACAAGCATGCCATCTATCCTGTCAGCCAAATCACTGATCAAAGTGCTGAACAGCGCCAAGTGAAGGACAGATTCCTGGGGTGCTCCATTTAGAGACTTCACTGTAAGCTGCCATTGATTCCCTAATGACTTTTCTTGGGGTCTCTTCATTCAAACAGTTCTAAATTCACCTCCTATCATTTAGCTCTCATTTCTCCATCCTCTCCACAGGAAAGCCTAAGAGACTAAGTGTATTATGCCTCAGGCATTCCCCTGTTCACTAGCCTCTTAACTCTGTCCATAAAAGGAAATGAAATTACTCTGGCATGACTCTGCCTTGATGAAACCATGTTAGCCTTTGGTGATCACTATTTCCCTTTTTAAGTGTTCATAAGCCATCGCCCATAATAATGTATTCTAGATTTTGTCTGAAAAAAAGATGCCCCACTCATTCTTTTACTTTTAGGCACTGCCCTTGTCCCTTTATTAACACTGGGACTACTTTGCCCATTCTCTAAGACCCTTCAATGATCACACAGAGTGGTTTACCAATAACATTGGCAAGTTCTTTCAATATGCTAGCTTGTAGTTCATCTGGATCTAAGGTCTTGAATTCAGCAGAGCAGTGAGACCTGACCCTCTCCATTTATCTTGAGTTTCCACTCCCTAGCCAGTTTGGTTTTATATTTCACAGTCCAAAGATCATTCTCTTAGAAGAGAAAACAAGCAAAATGAGAATTAAGTGCCTTCTCACTACTGTTTATTTGCAGCTCATCAATCCATCCATCCATCCACCCATCCATCCATCCATCCATCCACCCATCCATCCCAAGCAGTGGTCCTATCCCTTCTTTTATCTGACTCTTTCCCCTCAAATAGGTTTTTTTTTAAAACCCCCTTAGGCATCCTTAGCGTTTTTTCCACAGCTTCAGCTCATTATGAGATACAGCTTTTCACACTATTGTGATAGCACTGTTCCTCTTTTGCATTCATCCTTGGTGACTTTCCTTTGTTTTAGTCTTTTCTACAAGACGTTAACAAATCTGAGTTAATCAATGAGTTCCCTGTGTGCCCCAGTCTCTTCAGGCTGCTCCTCCTTTTGTAATTTCCCCTGAAAAATACTGAACCATTTGAATCCTAGCTAACCTTTCTCTGAGCCCTTTGAAATCTGCTCTCCCCAACCTAGGTTACAAGTCAGACTATCCTTTACTTTCCTTGCCTACATGGTCACTCGCCCTGAAAGTTCATTTCTCCAACAGAAATCAGTTCCTCCTTGTTGGTCAGAACCAGGTTCAGAAGAGCAGTCCCCCTTATTGCTTTTTCTACTTTTTGAAGGCTGAAACGATCACTAATCAAGTCACAAATTTATGAGATACCCTGCTTTTGGCAGAGAGAATGTAAGCTGTAAATTCTATCTCCAACATACACTGGCCATGTGACTCTTAAAGCCATTTAATCTCTTAGCACCCCAGGTAACTCTCTTAAGACTATAAAGCTACAGAGAAGAAACAAACCTGCATTAGTAGAAGGATTTTCTTTGCATGGGAGTTCCCTATATCAATGAAATCCTAAGTCTAGTCCTTATCCCAGTCTTCATCCCTATCTCTATGAGTATATTCGAATCCCCCCATCACTATATTATGCCAGATTTGTGATCTTCTTCCAAACCTCTCATCTAATTCCTTCTGCTGTCCAGGTGGTCTGTAGTATAGAATATTGCTTCTATTTCTAACTCCATTGGCCCCTCAGCCATATGTTCCCCAGCATACTGCCTTCTACCCAATTTCTAGATTCCTCTTATCAGCATCAATTCTTCAAATACAATCTTACTCTTACACCTTCTTCTACCTATCTAGTCATAAACAACAGTCAGCCCACCAAGGTTCAATGAATTTCCCTCAGTGCATTAGGATCTCAAGTTCACCTCATTTACTACTATTTCTTTGTTCACCTTTATATAGACATCGTAACCACAGGTTTGACTGTTGGCCCTCTTCTTGGATTATGCTCCTGTGAATTAGCTGGTCCTCCATTATGTCACACTTCTTTCTGTGTTATACCTGTTCTCTCTGGGGAGGTTTATCAGACTATATGGTTTTCTCCATTCCACTCCCTTTTTAGAGAATGCCTTCTTGGACAATACTTCAGGAGAAAATGTTTTACTGGCCCTTGTTAGGTGCATTCCATCATTTGTCAAGAGCCCATCATTCTCATATATCAAGCTGTGGTTCCAAAATCCAAATCCTGTTAACAAACACTATCTTCTTATCTAACTGTTCACTTTCCAAATCTGCCTTTCTCCTGAATTTCCTACCTTCAACTGTTAGAAGTGATGAAAACACTACCTGTGCTTCCAAGGTCTTTGGATTTTGCCTGGGGCTTCATAATCCACAGGAATGTTCTCTGTCTCTCATTTGTGAGGTATTGTTTGACTCCACGTGAAATCACCAGAAGCATGTAGTAATCATCAGGTTTGCCAATTCTGGGGTGGGGCTCTTTCATGTTCTAGATCTGTGCCCTGAAATCCTCAGGTATAAGTCTATCTATGTCAAATCCTTTCTTATATGTAAGTCTCGGTTACATGTTATGTCAAAATTATACCATTCAGCAAATGCCTACTTTGGTACCCCTAGGCAGAACATCTCCAACCACTATGACCTGTCTCTTCTCCCTTTGGTTATTGCCAGATGACCTTTTACCTGATGTCACCTTTGGGGCCATATTATCATATTTTGGAACACAAGGAGCCACTTCTTCCAGTGGTAATCCAGCACCTGCCCTATGGGAAGAATCTTAATACACTGCTCCAGATGTTCACAAGTCCTTCTTTTCTCCTTCCTACTTTGTGTCACATTTTACCATGTCCCAACCTCCAGTTTTTTTTCATTTTGTTTCTCCTTGAAGCACTTCTGAAAAGGGAAGGGTGATAAGGAGGGGGAGAGGGTAAGTGGTTCTGCTAGGGACCCACCCTGGCATCCAGTCTGGAAGGAATTCACCAGGCTCAAGCAAACTTTGAAGCTGAAATTGTAAAGTTTACTGTTACGGTGCACAAGGACAGTGGGCTAGATTCTTATGGAACCTGCAAACTTCCAGGGGTCACAGGCATAGTTTTATGGAGTCAAGACAGTAAATCAGGTGCCAATTATGCTAACTAGGTGAGTAAGGGTGGGATCAGGGAGGAGTTAAGGAGTGGTCAGTGCTTAAAGGACCATGCACTTTTAATATCAACTGCGCAGGCGTATTGCCCATGATTCACTGGGAAATAGCCCAAGGGGGGGCTACCTGGAGGTGTGGTTTTAGGCCTGACCCGTCACTAAAGTCAATCCTCGGTCATGGCTACTAAGGAGTGCCCAGTCTGCCACCCATCAATGTCAAGCTTGACAGGATAGATGTTGGGAACCAAGGCCATCAGAGACACAGTGTGGGTATAATTGGCTAAGGAGTTACCCTATAGATAGGGTACTGAAGAATTCATGGTGCACCTGGCCACTCTAACTAAGGGAGATAACATTTGCCTAAGCTAAAAATGTTTATAGATTTGTGAAGGATTCATAAGTAGCTTATTGTTTCAAGCAGAGATAAACAGTTCATGAGTTGTTGCCGGGCAGAGAGCTGGCAGGAGGAAGGGGCAGAGTTAATGCTTTGAGACTGGGGGGGGAAGTGTGACTTTACAGACTGCTTTTACAAATTGATTTTACAGACATAGATCCCAAAGCACCCCATTTACAAACTGATGTTACATAGATTGATGTTACAAACATATACATCCCAAGGACCCCATCACTTCCATTTTCTTAAGAAATGGAGCATTCTCTCTGATAACCTGGCAGATAGAAACGTGTTTCTCTAGCTTTCGGACACTTATGGATGTTTCTTGCCATTGGCCAAAATACAAACATAGAATACTCTCCAGGTCACAGCAAAATTCCCCTTGCCCCCTCTATTTGCTTAAAGTGAATCCACAGTCTTTGTCTCGTTTTATTAGTTTCCTGGACTAACCCTTCCGGCTAATTACTATGGCAACTACCAAGTCGGCATGAGTCTTGACATATCAATATAATGAAATCCACCCACACCCCTTCACCCAGCTGCTGATCTCCAGGTCCTTCATAGACACTCAGCTCTCTTGACCCTACTTGAAGAGCAAGGCTTAATTGATTTAGCAGATGGAAGCAGACAAGATAGAAGCAACCAATACACAAGGTGAAATCAAATTATCTAAAAAGATCCACATAACTTGTTTCACCTAGTTGCTGCTTCCCCCCCCCCCCCCAACACTTCATTTACATCTAGGCTCCCTGGCCCCATTTGAGGGCCAAGGCTTAATTGATTTAGCAGACAGAAGCACACAATGGTACAAGGACACAGGATGAAATACAATCATCTAATGAAATCTACAAATCTTGTTCACCTGCCCACTACTTTCTAGAGGCTCTCTGAGGTTTCTAAGAGGAGTTAACCCCCATTGATTTGTGATCTGGTGAGGGAGGGGGAGGAGATAAAGAGAAAAACCCTTCCTGGCAGCAGACCCTGGAAAAGCTGGGACTGTTTCTGCTAACTACTTAGTAGATGGCTGGCCAGCCTTCAGTAACTCACTCTCTGAGCCTCAACGTTTCCTTTCTCTGTAAAACAGGGGACTAAACTGGATGACCTTTGAGGTCCCTTTCAGCTTTGACAACCTGTTATCCGAAGACCTTGTAACTCTTCAATGAGTGCCTTCCTGTCTTTGAATTTCCTCAGCTATGGGGTTACAGTGGAAAGAGTGCTAAACTTTGGGTTACAGGATACAAGTTCAAAACCTACCCCCATCACTTCTTTTTTTTTTGCTTTTTTGAGGCCAATTGGGGTTAAGTAACTTGCCCAAGGTCACACTGCTAGGTTGTTTTGTTGTTGTTTGTTTGTGTGTGCATTAAGTGTCTGAGGTCGGATCCGAACTCAGGTCCTTCTGACTCCAGGGCTGATGCTCTACTCACTGCGCCACCTAGCCGCCCCCCCATCACTTCTTAACTGAGACCTTAGATAAGCCCCTTCCCCTTCCTGGGCCTCAGTTTCCTCATCTGTAAAATTGGGGGAGGGACTTGATGGCCTCTAAGAACCCTTCCAGCTCCAGAGCTGGAGCCCATGTGTGACCTTGGGCAAATCCTTTCCCCTCCTTGGGCATCTTCTGTAAAATGGGGGGGGGGGCTGGACTCAATGTCCCCTAAGGTCCCTTCCAGCTCTAGAAGTATATGTGTGACCTTGGGCAGATCACTTCCCCTCCCTGGACCTCAGTTTCCTCTTCTGTAAAATGGGGAAGGGTGAACTCGATGGTCTCTGAGTCACATTCCAGTTCCAGAGCTAGGATCCTATGACCTTCTCACATTGTTTGCCTTTTGACTCAGTATCAGGTAATTGACAAAAATTATAGTCCAAATGTCCTTTTTTTGGAAGAGCTCTTTCTACAAAAGTGCTGTTTGATAAGAAAGGCAGTCTTGGAGACAGCTGGCATGCTAATCAACCCCAGGGAGTACTTTACAAACCAACACACTCCTTAACACCCACATTTTTTTTCCAAGATAGGCCCTTTTTGAAAGCAGCAGGCACTTGTGGTTAGGCCACTGCAATCTGTTAGCATATATATTCACCCCTTCCTTCACCTCGGCTTCCCTTCCAGACAGAAGGCACTCCTTCACTCAGGGTCGAGCAGAAACAACCAGGTAAATGCTAAAAAGTAATTTCCCTAAGTGGTTGGCATGACAGCCGGTGCCCTCTCATCCCTGCCATTAGTGGGCTGAGCCTGCCAGGCTAGCTGAGAACAACAGCTGACTGATTGGCCTTGATGGAGCTGTGGAAGACGATGAAAATTAAATTAGGGGAGAAATGCTGAGAATAGGCCAATTAATCTTAACACCAGTTGCAGATGAACAAGCCTTGCCTTGATTTCTATTCACTGAAGAGCTAGGCTTTTACAAAAAAAAATATTTCAATTCTAGGATTGATTGGGAAAAAAATTCCAGCCCAGAAAACGGACAATAAATCCTCAGAAATGTCCTTGGAGGGATAGAAGGAGATGAAGGGCCTTCCTCTGGTGGGCCCTCAAAGTAGATAGAATAGTTTATCATTCCACAATTTTTCATCTGCACCTTAGGTTTGGGAAGCCAAAGACAAGTGCCTACTATGCCTGTCCATTGGATAATTCAGTCCCAATGAGAAAACCTCACAGGCCCCACAGGCCTCCCCAGGAGCCAGTCACAACATCTCCAATCTCCAACTCCTGCTGACAGATGTTCTCTCTGGGAGTGGGTTATCTCTGTTGCACAGATTCCCCTGGAGGGCAAACAGACATTCTCTAAAGAGGTTGAGCAAACAGAGAGCGGACCTGCTCTGTCTGGCCTTCCAAAGTGGGGGTCTGAGCCTGTGGATGCTGCCCCCACTGGTTTGGCCTCCTGGGAATCTGTCCAGCTGGCCTGATGGCAGGGATCCAATCACAATCTTTTCTCTTCAGGTTGGGACGTGTGCAATCTGACAAATGACTCAGAAACTTAACTCAAAGGAAGGCCAAATAAGGCAGGGAAATGGAGCATATGCAAGTTTGGAAAAATCCATTGGGGACGGGGGTGGCCAGTGGGTGGGGGTGAAGGGAGTGAGCAAACATGTCCAGAGAGTCTTGTGCATACTAGCCCTCTGACAGATATGCAGGGAAATGAATGAAAAAGTCTTGGGTGTCATACCTGGCAACCCCTTGCCCCAATTCACTTTCCCCAAAGCCAAAAAGATGAGAGGGAGGGGGAGGAGATAAAGTTCCAGGTTTATCAGAACAAGTTCCAAACAGATGTTCACAAGTCTTTCTTTTCTCCTTCTCCAAACAGGTTCTGTTTGGAACTCTTTTATCAGTCTTTACCTAATTTCACGACAAGATGAACTCCTGAAAACATCTTCTACCCCTGCCCACGGAAAAACACTCCTAATGGCACACATCTAAATTTAAAAACATTTAGGCCTAGTTATTTAGTTGGGACTTTTGCCCTTATTTACTCCTTCCTTCCCCCCCCCAAATTAAAACTGGGTCTGAGTCCTTGCTGTCCATCTATATGACTCTGAGCAGGTAACTTTACCTCTCTGGGCCTGTAGCTCTCAGAGGCTTGTAGCTCATAGAACTCAGAGACCATCTAGTTTGTCCCTCTCATTTTGTAGAAGAGGAAACTGAGGCCCAAGAAGGGGAAGGGACTTGGCTAAGGTCAAACAGGTAGTAAATAAGAGGGCTGGCATTTAAAGCCAGACCTTCTCTCTAGATCCAAAATTCTGTCTGCCTCAGTTTCTCAGTAGTTACAGAAGCTTGAAAGAAGCCCAAATGAAAGAAAACCACTGGTCCCATGCTGAACATTCTATTTTTTTTTTACAAATTATATTGTACTTTTCTTTATTTTTTTAATTTCTAAAAGTTTAATAGTATTTTATTTTTCCCAGTTACATGTTGAGAAAATTTTTAGCATTCATTTTTATAAGATTTTGAGTTACACATTTTTCTCCCTCCCTCTCCTCCCCTCTTCTGAAAATGGTAGAGAGTTTGAGATAGGTTATACATGTGCTGTCATGTAAAAAACATTTTCATGTTAGTCACAGTTGTGAAAGAAGAAACAGATCAAAAGGGGAAAAACCACAAGAAAGAACAAAGTAAGTGAAAAATGCTTCGATCTGCATTTAGAGCCCACAAGTTCTTTATCTGGATAAGGATAGCATTTTCCTTCCTTAGCCCTTTGTATTTGTCTTGGATCATTGTGTTGCTGAGAAGAGCTGAGTCATTCATAGTTGATCATCGCACAGTGTGGCTGATACAGTGTACAATGTTTTCCTGGTTCTGCTCATTTCATTTTGCATCAGTATGTAAAAATCTTTCTAGAATTTTCTGAAATCTGCCTTTTGTGCAGAAATGTGCATTTCTCACGCACAATAGTATTCAATTATATCCATGTTGCATAGCTTCTTCAGTCACTCCCCAACTGAAGGGCATCCCCTCAATTTCCAATATTTTGCCATAAGTAAAAGGGCTGTTGTAAAGATTTTTGCACATGTAGGTCCTTTTCCATTTTTTATGATCTCTTTGGGATACAGCCCTGTCAGTGGTATTGCTGGATCAAAGGGTATACAGAGTTTGGTTGCCCTTTGGGCACAATTCCAAATTGCTCTCCAGAATGGTTGGATCAGTTCACAACTCCACCAACAATGCATCAGTCCCAATTTTCCAACATCCTCTCCAACATTTATCATTTTTCTTTTTTGTGATATTAGCCAATCTGATAGGTTGGAGGTGGTACCTCAGAGTTGTTTTAATCTGTACTTCTCTAATCAAAAGTGATTTAGAGCATTTCTTCATAAGCCTATAGACAGCTTTGATTTCTTCATCTGAAAACTGCCTGTTCATATCCTTTGACCATTTATCAATTGGGGAATGGCTGTGGTTTTCTTTAAAAGAAATGTTGGGCTATAACATTCAAATGTCTCTTGGGATCTTAAGATCCCAGATCAATGGCTGAAGAGAGCTCAGAGGCTATTTCTGAACAAGAATCCTCTCTTCAGCTTCCCAAATAAGTGGGCATCCTGACTCTGCACGAAGACCTTGGGGAGGGGGAAGCCATCACCTCTCCAAGACATGGCTTCCACCCTGGGATAGCTCTCATGGTGTAGAACCTTCTTCTGACATCTAGCATTAATGTGTTCCAATGCACCTCCCACCCTTTTCCGGATCCATGTTCTGCCCTCTAGGGCCAAGTGAAACAAAATGAATACCTCTCCCATTGGAAGGCCTTTAAATACTTAAATACAACTATTGAGCCCTCTCTTCTCCATGCTAACCATCCCCAAGTCCTCCCATTAAGCCTCCTATGGCCTGATCTCAAGTCCCTTTCACTACAGTTGCCTTCCTTTGGATGTTATCTAGCTTGTTAAAATTCTTCCTAAAACCAAGCCCAAGGGGAATCAAACTGTGCATACCCTTTGATCTAGCAATATCACTGACAGGTCTGTATCCCAAAGAGATCATAAAAAAAGAAAAAGGACACATATGTGTGAAAATATTTATAGCAGCTCTTTTTGTAGTGGCAAAGAATTAGAAATTGAGGGGAAGCCGATCAAGTGGGGAATGGCTGAATCAGTTGTGGCATATGCTTGTGATGGAATACTACTGTGCTATAAGAAATGATGAGCAGGAGAACTTCAGAAAAACCTGGAAAGACTTAAATGAACTGATGCTGAGTGAAATGAGCAGAACCAGGAGAACCACTGTACACAGTATCAGCAACATTGTGTGATGATCAACTATTAAGGACTTAGCTCTTCTCAGCAATACATCAATCCATGAAAATTCTAATGAATCCCGAAATTCATAATGGAAAATGCTATCCATATTCAGAGAAAGAACTGATGGACTGTGAATGCAGATCAAAGCATACTATTTTCACTTTTTTATGGCTGTTTTCTTTTGGTCTGTTTCTTCTCACACACCATTACTTATATGGACATATGTTTTACATGACTGCACATACATAGCCTATATCAAATTGCTTACCATCTCAGAGAGGCGGTTGATGAGGGAATAATTTGGAACTCAAAAATTCTTTTAAACGAGTATTTAAAATTGTCTTTATATGTAACTGAAAAAAAATTCTTCCTAAAATGTGGCCTGATGAAAAGAGCTGAAGAGTAGGGGAGCTAGATCTTGGGGAAGAGGTGATAGTAATGGAGGGAATGATACAAGACTGACCCATAGGAAAACTTTCCCCCCAATAGTAGACGGAGTCAAGGACAGTGAAGGAGCAAAGACTGGAGACAACACTGGATACCGTCCCCTTTGACGCCAGGGTAGGACTGGGAGACCTGGGCTAGGCCTGCCCTATTGAAACTTGCAGCAATGAGTTCACTGAGTCAAGAAGTGGGAGCCAATGAGAAATGGAGAGCCCAGATAGCCAGGACTGCAGCTGAGGAGGAGCTAGAGACAGATCATTAGCTCCCAGGTGCCAAGTACCCCAGATGACTTGACTGTGTAAGGAAACCATGAGTGGGAAATCCAATGAGGAATACTGGAAGCCCTGGGGAACTTTACTAAATCTGATGGGTCTAGGCATCTGAACTGTGTATGGGAATTTCTGGTTTTGAGGTGTGCTTACAAATTAGTCGTGGGCAACCTGGATTTAGAAAAGGCTGTGATGGTCAAGTTTATGCAACAGTTAAAAAATACATATGTATATGTATATATTATATTATATTTATATAAGTATAAAATATATGTATATATACAAATAATAATAATAAATTAAATAAATATATAAAATCATATCTGTGCATATATACCCACAAATATACATATTTCTTAAACTGTATTCCTTTTACATCTTTGGTCATGAGTAAAGGCTGTCTAAGTAGGCTTGAGTGGTTGTCTCAATTATGCAGTGATATGTGATGAGGGTTCACTAAAATACAGCCAAATAGGAAAACAAGCAGAGTTTTCCTTGGTAGATAGGGGCGTAAGTTAAGATTCAAATTTGATAAATCATACTGACCACCCCGCCCTAGACAAGGCAAACTACAGCCCGTGGTTTGTCTGGCCTGCTGTCTGTTCTGGTACTGCCTATGGGCTAAGAATTGTTTTTCACATTTTTAAATATAGTATTTATTTCAAATACAGGTTGGTTGTAGCTTGCCAGTCTCTGCCTTGACTAACAAGGTGTGCAACAAAGCTATAAAATGGGAGAGGTGAGGCCCAGATAGTAAGAACTCTCAGATAATGACAAAGACACTGGAATCCTCCCTGACAGTGTCCTGGTGTTGAGTGGAAGGAACAACCACAGAGTGAAGATGAGATTGCCAATACCTGTGCCTTCCTAAACAAAAAGGAGCAGAAACTGGTAGGCATGTCCCCAGTGGGTAAAATTTGTAACAGGTTCTGATCTCTAACCTCAAATGGGCTTTTCCTTCTTTGAATCTGAACTTTCTTCTGCAATTTCTGTCACTTGAATGTCAAAGAAACACTTAGACGTACCCTGAAATAGTACGTGAATTCCCCATCCCTAGAGATCTTCCAGTGGAAGCTTGCAGAGGGGATTCAGAATTTGGGTATTTGACAGACTACATAGAGAACCATAGCATTATAGACTTATTGCTAAAAGGGACTTTGAGACCAACCCTCACCTTTCATAAGATAGGCCATAGAGACTCAGAAAGGTCAAGTGTTTGCCAATGGCCACCTGGGAAACTGAGGCAGAGTTTCTTCAAATTCAGCCCTCTTTCTTCTATACCATGACCTCTGAGATCCCTTTGAACTATAAGATTTTGTGATAGGTGCTCTGAGCTGGGGATCAAAAATATATCTGACACAAGCCTTGCCCTTAAGGTGCTTCCAATCTAATAGAGGGGAAAGACAAGCACACAACTAGAACCAAGGGCACACTGTCTAACAGGGCATAGCTTCTTCCCTGCTGCTCACTCTCCTACTAGCTTTGCACGTTCTGTATACTTACTCAGATTCCAAGCCTATTTCTCTGTCCCTAGGGTAGAGCAGAGCTGGAGAGAGGGAATGTAGTGCAAACCATTAGACAGTTACAAAATGAGTTCTGGCACCAAAGAAAGGCCTACTTAATCAAATACTAAACAAAAGTAGAGGTGGTCTGGGATGTCTGATAGAATAGAACTGTCCAATCAAGTGTCAGGGGTAGAAAACCCAAGATCTACAATAATCAGATGTCATCTGCCCTGCTCCCCCGCCCCCCCCCCCACCCCGCCCCAGCCTAACCTAGAAAAAAATTCAAGGAGCAAACCCATTTTTAGATATGGTAAATGACAAATATCTTCATCTCATTCATCTGAGATTTTGAATCCTGACTTTTGGATTTGGTTTTAAATGGTGGCAAGAGGGTTGAATTTGCTATCAAAGACTCATAGAATTTGAATACTGGCAGGGTTCTGAGAGACCATGTAGATAAGAGGCACTTCATCTGCTTTGTGGGCAGTCTGTGGAAATCTATGGATCCCTTCTCTCAATCATGGTTTTAAAGGCAGCAAATAAAATGCATAGGGTTGATTACAAAGAAAACCAATTATACTGAAACATATTTGTCAAAACATTTTTTTTAAAGCAATTGGGGTTAAGTAACTTGCTCAAGGTTACACGGCTAGTCATTATCTGTGTGTGGGTGCTCATTTTCTGTGTGTGGGTGCTCATTTTCTGAGGCCAGATTTGATTTCGGGTCATCCCAACTCCGAGGCCGGTGCTCTTACTCACTGCACCACCTAGCCACCCCTTTAGGGCAATTGGGGTTAAGTAACTTGCCCAAGGTTACACGGCTAGGTTTTTGTTTGTGTGGATTAAGTGTCAGAGGCCGGCTCCGAACTCAGGTCCTTCTGACTCCAGGGCCGGCGCTCTATTCACTGTGCCACCTAGCTGCCCCCAAAACATTTTTTAAAAAGTTCAAAGACCAGCCTCCAGGTTAAAACCCCCTAATTTAGTCCCATCCACACCTGAAAAGAATTTGTATTATACCATACCCAACCAAAGGCTCATCTAACCTCTACCTGAAGACCTCCCAAGTAGGGGAAGCCACCAGAATTTCAGTCCACTTTGGGATGCCTCACCTGGTTAGGAAAACTTTCATGACTCCAAGCTTAAATTAGCCCCCGAAACTTTCACCTCTTTCTCCTGGTCCTGCCCTCTGGGGCCAGACAGAACAGGCCTTCCACATAGGACAGTCTTGCCTATATATAACCTGGATTTGAATCCCAGCTCCATCACTTACATCCTGTGTGACATTGGACAAACTACTTAATGTTTCTGGGCTTCAGTTTACTCATCTTTAAAATGTTGGATCCTTCCAGTTTCAAGGCCAAGAGCCTCTAAATTACAGAATGCCATTGCTGGCAGGATCCAAGGCCTATCTCCTCATTTTCCTAAGGCACAGAGATCTGATTAGAACTCAAGACACTAGGCTCTCAATTTGGGGACCTGTCTAGTATACATTAGCCAGGAATGTTTTCTTAAAGAAAGGTCTCCAGAGCAGATCTGACAAACTGCATTTTCAAGCCACCAAAATACCCATCGGAAATGGGTGCTTACTTCAATCTTATTTTGGTTTAAAAATAAAAACCAATTTTGCTGAGGAGCAGAGTTCTTGCCTCACCACAGGAAGAGAACAGGCTAAGTATTTACGTCAGGTCTCTAGCAGAGGACACCAGGCAGGTACACACACACACACACACACACACACACACACACACACACACACACACACACACACAGAGCTGCCTTTTGGGAGGGGGAGGGGGAGCCCCAATTGGCAGAAGCACCAGCCAGCTGGAGGGGGAACTACCCCAGTAGTACCAGCCAGCTGTGGCTACAGCAGGACTAGCCTAGGACCTGGGCCAGCAAAGCTTCTCTTGGACCCTGGCTAGACCTGCTGTCTCTAGACAAAAACACCAAAGGCCAGGACAATCATGATGCTTCCTTCCCCAAGGCACGGGCTTTAAAAAAAAATCTCCATTTTAATTAAAAGCTTTTGTTCCTACGTTATCTTCATTTCCAAATATATCCAAGCTCCCTCTCCTCCCCAGCCAGCCAGCCCTTGTAACAAAGAATAAAAAATGAAAACCAGTTCAGCAAAACAATTCAACACAATCACCAGATCTGACAGTATACACAACATTCTATATCCACAGGCTCCCACCTCTGCAAAGAGAGGGAAGTACATCTTCTCGTTTCTTAAAAGTATCAACTGTCTTACTGAAATAAAGGAACATCTTCTAGATTTGGGGTCAGAGGACCTGGGTTCAAGGTCTAATGCTATCAATGTGACTTTGGGCAAGACATATCACATCCCAGGAGCCTGAGCTCCTTCATCTCTAAAAGGAAGAGGTTAAACTCTATAGACTGGAGGTCCCTTCCAGCTCTAAGATCCTATGTGTGACCTTGGGCAAGTCCCTTTGCCTCCCTGGACTTCAGTTTCCCCCTCTGTAAAACAAAGGGGTTGGATTAGATGGTCTCTAAGGGCCCTCCCAGATCTAGAGCTTTACTCTTATGATCCTGTGTGCCCAGGGTGGGCTTGGCTCCAGCAGGGGAGAAGGAAAGCATTAGAGGATAAATTCATCCTTCTTGGTGCGGAGGAGTTTAATAAGAGTCTGATTACTTCATTCACATCTTATTTATACAGAAACGTGCCAAATTTCAATTCAGTTGGGGAGAGACTAAGAGGCAATTAGCAAACAATATAAAACAACATATAATTAAATACAGAATTGTTTGGTGTAGATTCATAATGTGGTGGAAAGAGCCCAAGGTGCTAAGTCACAGGATTTGGGTTTGAATCCCAGTTCTGCCAGCTGTATGATCTCGAGCAAGTCCCTTCATTCTTCTGGGCCTCAGTTTCCTACCCCAGAAAATAATGAGGGTAGCCAATTGCTAAGATGCCTTTCAGCTCTACATCTAATGATCCTAAAGTCCCAGAAGCAGGTAGACCCACTCCAGGCTTTGGAATGAGAGTCAGGTCCCCTGCCTGCAAAAAAGGAACATGCCTCAGTTTCCATTTCTAGTATGTATGGTGCCAGGGAAAGTGGCACATCCCCTGAATGGCACAGAGAGAGCAATGGTAAGGAGAAGATAGTGGAGACTGGACACCCTAGCCCAGTCAACTTCATGCCAACACTCCCCAAAGGCTGATATGAGAAGGATGAGAAGACTCCTCTCACTGGGACACTGAGCCTTTGGTGGGGCCAGGGGATTCTAAGTGATAAGAACAATGTCTTCAAAGCCCTTCGTCTGAACTTCACAACAACCCTGCAAGGTAGGGTTTGGTTTTTGCTTTTGAGTCTTGTAAGTTCATTGGTATAAGGAACTCTTTTATACCAAGGTTCAGAATCCCAAGAGATCTGGGTTCCAATCCTAACTTTGATACATCCTGGCTGTGTGACCCTTAACATTGCAGTACCTGGTGTAGCTCTCTAAGACTAGAAATTACAGAAAAGGTGGCAACCTGTGTTAGTAGACAGTTTTCTCAGGGGGAGTTCCTTACACTGGTGAAATCACAGGTCTAGATCAAAAAAAGGTGGCTAGGGGGCATTGCAGTGGCTAGACTCATTTTCCTGAGGTCAAATCCAGCCTCAGACACTTACTAGCCATGTGACCCTGGGCAAGTCCCTTCACCTATGTATTCCTAGAACTAGGGCTGCTCACTGAACACTCCAGAGAAGGCAAATATTAGTATCTTGGAAGATGATCCCATCTTAAAAGTCAGCTGTGGTACCACATAAGGAATTCTAGGCTGGTAGTCAGGGGGTTCTGTTTCAACCTTGGGACTGGGGACAGGTCACATCCCCTCTCTGGGCCTTAGTCTCTTCATCTGTTAAACTACTTGACGTGTAAATCTGTGCCCAACTGAAAGCCATTACTGTTGGATGTGAAATATCATAGCCAGGAACAGACACATTCACTTACTTGCTCAAAACTCTGTACTTACAATAACTCCGGGGTAATACCCTCCAACAGTCACGTTCTGGGTTCTGGTGGTAGCCGCCAGACCCACAGTCAGGATCAGCACAGACACAATGAGCAGTGTCACTGTGACGTAGAGGGAGTTTCGCTTTCTGCGGTTGAAGGTACCTAAAAAGACACAGAAAAACACTTTGTTTATGTCATTCAGGGCTGGTGTGGCTCCTGAGACGTGGCCAAGGATCCAACACAGGCTTTGTCTTGCCACCTGTCAAAGCAACAATACAAACTGTAGGTTGAGAACATACCATCTACATTACTTTTATTGATAACTTGTGTCTCTACATCGCCTTCATTTCTGAAGATATCGTTGCCCATTGTTATCCCTTGTAGGACAAAGACAGGGACTAGATTCATGATTTCATCAGGAGAGGGAACTCCCTCTGACAGTGTATGCAATGTTCCACACCCAGAGTCCCCTACTTCTACAAAGAAGGGAAGGGCCTCCTTTGAGGCCAAGTTTGTACCAATTACATTTTTTTAAAAAGCTTTGTACTTTTGGCAACCTAGAAAAGTCATGTCATACCCACTCAGTAAAGTGGTTTTTTGGCCAACTTCTAAGGCACATAATATATGCTCATTGGTGGGAGTATTACATGATAATATTTTTGGACCTGGCTCTGGAGCTCAAGATGCTTCAGGATTACAAAGACCCTATGATTTCATCTCCAAGGGTACAGCCTCTCTCCCAATCAATCCATATTGAGGGCCCTCCAGGTCTTAATGGACAATCTTGAATTTAGCTTACACTAAGTGAGGTGCCCTCTGAAGCTCTTCCCACTTGGAACTGTGGATCTGGCCTTGAAAAGGATCACCTCCACCCCACAAGGACATCTCAAGGGAGGAGTAAGAGATTAGGAACTATCCTCCCTGGTATAAATCAGAAAAGAGGCTGGTTTTCTTTGTTGATAACTGCATCTGATATGTTTGCTATAAATTCATGGATTCAGATAATGCTAGCAGGGTTCACCAATAAGAACCAAGTGTTTTCTCAGCTCTAAGGTTAACAGCCCACAGATGACAGAGGCGGGGCTTGGGTGTTTTGATCTCATCCCACATCCACATAGAGATGATGGAGAAATAGTTCCACCTTACGATGCATAGAAGAACAAAGACTCAATCTGATAGTTTTAGAAACTGGCTTGGTAAAGTCAGATTCAAAAAAGAGGAAGTTAAGATGGCTTTTTCAAGTTCATTTTTAAAACAATACACTTCCACCCCCCTCCTTAAAAGAATCTAGCTTTGACCCTCTGATCCTATGTAATGAAGACCACTTGGTGGGCCAAGCTATTTGCCTGAATGAACATAGCACAGTCACTGAGGTGAAGCCCTGCTCTTGAGGTCCATATCAGACTGTGAAGGCCCAGACCTTGTTTGGGGAAGCAGTCATTTTTACCAGGTCTCCTGGGCAGTTTGGCTGACAACAGACCTGGCTCCCTGTGGTCTGAGAGACTCTACTTCATGCCCCAAAATCCAAAAGGGAATTACTAAAGTTTTACAAAAGAACTGTGCCTTCCAAGATGGAAGGCCTGGGGTGGGAACCCTCTTTACTCCCTAGCTACACTACCTCAGACAAGTCATCTAACTTCTGGGCCTCTGCTGGAAAATAAGGAGGATCCTTAAGAGCTGTTCCTGCATTCTCCCCTTCCCCCCAGGCTGTTGGGAGGAAAGGGCTTTGGGATCCTTGGAGCTGCTGAAATGGAAACTGATAAAATTATTCAAGAGCCATGGCATCCTGGGAGACCTTGCTGACAGTAGCTTCAGGAAGCTGAAGCTCCCCTGGGCCCCAAAGCCCTCAGGAAACATCAGGGATCTAGACATCTTAAAAACTGGCTGTGTGGCTGTCATAGAAGATGATGTCTTTTGGACAACTCTCTCCTCCCTCAGGAACCAAAACTAAGAAGAGATAAAAGGTTTTACTATTGTTACGGCTGCCTTGCTCCCCCCCTTTTTAATGGCGGGGGGAATTCATTGGTCTGAAGAACTCCCAGTGTGAACATTCTTTCCCCCAATGAGATTGACACTTCTGTAATTTATAGTCTCAAGAGTTGTAAGGGGGCACTGAGGTTAAATGACTTGCCCAGGAACACACAGCTGATGTATCAAGAGGCAGATCTTGAACCTACATCTTCCTGAAATCAATCTCAATTTCCCAACTCTATCCTCTAGGCTAGGGGTGGGGAACCTGTGGCCTCAAGGCCACATGTGGCCTTCTAGATCCTTGGATGCAGCTTTTTGACCAGGTCCAACCCGAGGCTGCAGGTTCCCCAACCCTATTCTAGACCAATGCTGCCTCACTCACTATCCTATACTGTCCCAAAGGGATATAAAGCTTCAAAGATGAGCACAGGAAGGGGGAAGTTGGGGTGATGAGGGTAGTAGGGGAGGGTCAAGAAGTGATTAAAGGCAGCTCACTGGCTTGGAACCAGGCATCAGCAGGGCCTACCCAGGTCACAGAAGCAATCTCTGCTGGAGACTGCCCAATGTAATATCATTTGTTTGCAACCGGATCCCAATTCAGCCCACTGGTCACACATGCTAAGCAAGAGTCTGGCGAACCCATCCCCACTTCAAAGTGTCCATTGTCCTGGATGGTGACTCACACTTGAAGAGCAGTCCATTGTAATGGAGAGTCAACTGGGTTAAACACATGTATCCACATGTATCCCTTCCATGTATCCACAGGGTATCTTGCAAAGCTGGCTGGCTCCCCAGCCATTCTATCTCATAGCAGCCAAACTTTGGCAGGCAGGCCTGGGATTTTACTAATGTGGGGAGCTCCCAGTGTGGAATCTCCCTATATCTCAGGGGTTCTTAATCTTTGGCCTATATCCCCTTGGAAGGCTGGAAAAACCTAAAGACTCCTTTTCAGAGTCAGGTTTTTAAATACGTAAAATAAAATATTATTTTATTATATCAAAATACTAAAGAAACAAGTTCATGGGCCCCAGGTTAAGAACTCTTGTTTTATCTATAACTCATGGCCTTATCAAGTTGCCCTAGGCACTCAGGGGTCAAAGGAGTTAGCCAAGGTCATCCAATTGACATGTGTTAAAGGTAGAACTTAAGTCTTCCCAACTCAGAGGTCGGCTCTCTAAAGAACTATAATATAACAAGGAAGACTTTTAACACATTCTGAATGGAAAGTTAATTTACACTGCTGCTTTCTACTCAAGTGACCTTGGGTCAATCATTTTACTTCAGTCTTGGTTGCTACATTTGTAAAAGGGCATCAGTAGCTACCTACCTTTCCCTATTGTATCCCCACATAAATATAAGCATCTGTGACAATTATGGGTCACATGTAGAGAAGGCCCCATGTAGGAGAAGGAAACACTCTTGACAGACTCAAAGGGGGACGGATGGGGAGATAACATTCAGTTTTTGCAACCCAAACTCTGGGTCTCTGTTTCTGTCACTATAAAATGAAGGAGTTGGAGCAGAATCTGAGATGCAGAGCTGAAAGGAACCTGAGGGAGGCCATTCAATCTAACCCTCTTAGGGAGGAAAAGAGACTTGTCCAAGGTCTTTACAGGGAACAAGTCTCAGAACCAGAATTTGAACTCAGGTCCTATTATTCTTAATTGGTCATTCTTTGCACTGCTTCCTATTAAACCAGTGAGCAGACCTAGATCTCCTTTGTACAGGGCTTTTGTTGGTCCACTTATCTAAAATCAGTACCAACGTTCCTCAGGGTTCTCCTAACTGAGACCTTCTGCACAGTTACCTATCACACAAGGGATCAAACAAGAGAAATCCTCTGTTGGGCATTTATAGCTTCTCCTGACCTGGCCCCTTTCTACCTTTCCAGAAATCTTTTTTTCTTTTTTTTTAGGCGGGGAGAGGCAATCAGGGTTAAGTGACTTGCCCAGGGTCACACAGCTAGTAGGAATCTGAGGCTGGATCTGAACTCAGGTCCTTCTGACTCCAGGGCCAGAGCTCTAACCACTGCATCATGAAGCCAGCCCCTTTCCAGCATTTTTCGACATAATTCCCCTCTACAAACTCTATCAACCAGATATACCAGCATATTTGCTCTTCCACACAAGACCTTCCATCTCCAGTCTCTGACTGTGTCCTCCCCTCCCCCACACATGCCTGGAATGTTCCCCCAACTCACCTCTCCCTCTTAAAAGTCCCTGGTCTTCTTCAAGCAGCACCTTCTTTCTGAAGCCTTTCCTAATTCTCCCAGGCATGACTACCCTGCCCCTACCCCAAATACCTTCTATCTAAATTGTATAACTGTGTGTGTGTGTGTATATATGTATATATATATATCATATTTACATACATATACATATTATATATACATATACACATACATGTTGTCTCCCCTAGAGAACATAAACTTCTTAAGGACAGGGTCTGGTTCTTGTCTTTGTATCCCTATCACTTAGCATAAGTGCCTAGCACACAGTAGGTGCTCAATAGGGGCAGTTAGATGACACAGTAGATAGAGTGATAGTCCTGTAATCAGGAAGACCTTAATTAAAATCTGACTCTGGACACTTACTAGCTGTGTGACCTCAGGCAACCTGTTTGCCAGGTGTGTAGCTTGTTATTATTATAGGCAGCTAGGTGGCACTGCAGTGGATAGACTACCCAGCCTGGAGTCAGGAAGACCTGAATTCAAATCTGACCTCAGACGCGTCCTAGCTGTGTGACGCTGAGCAAGTCACTTAACTGTTTGCCTCAGTGTCCTCCTCTGTAAAGTGAGCTGGAGAAGGAAGTGGCAAACCACTCCAGTATCTCTGCCACCCAAATGGGGTTATGAAGAGCTGGACACGACTAAACAACAATAGTTATCATTATATTAAATGCTTATTGACTGACTGTTGGCTCATTGGTTTCCATTTCCTTCTCTACCAGAGATGCCACCTCCTCCAAGCTGGTCAAAAATTAGCTTGGGGGAAAACTCAATTGATGGGAATAACTAGGGTATGATAGAATTATATCACACTGACACATTTAAATTACAAGGGAGATATTTAAATCATTCCCTGAAGCACTAGAAGATGGGAAATGTGAATGTGCTGCTCCCTCAGTAAAAGGCCATCTCTTTAAGCTGCCAGTGATTCTAGAATCTTCTCTTAATCAAATGCACACACACAGTCTATTCATTCTGCTTGGGCTAGCAGAGAGTTAAAGAAAGGATCAGCTTTCCCAGCATTCTTGGTCAGCTAGAAGGCCCCTGCTGTGTGGCCTTGGACTTCCTTGTGTCCTCTCTTGCCTCCCACAGTTACTGTGGGGGTGTGATAACCCTACAATATAATTACATTCCTCTGTGAAGCCCTTTCTAGACTATTTCCCCCACAATCATCAGATTTCCAGCCAGCTAAAGTCTTTCCTTCTTTTCCTTTTCTCCCACTTGAGTAGAAGTTCTGGTTCCCCTCTCTATTGATCAGTGGAATAAGTGGGTATTGTGAAAAATAAAATTTATGCCCAACTATTTCCATAGCAACCACCTCAGCCCTAACCACTCTCTGATATAGACTATCTTCTTTTAAAAGGCCCATTTTCTAGCTACATGTGTATAAGAACACTTTACTGTACTTCCTGAGTGATTTATGGGATTTTCAAAGATAATTAGGCCCATGTGATTCTTTTTTCTCTTACTGTGGCCCCCAAAGCACAGAATCTAAGATCTAGAAGGAAACTCGAAACCCTGCAGTCCAACCCATCCACAAAAGGAATCCCAGGAGAACATCAACACCTAGTGGTCTTCTCCAAGGAAAGGGAACCTACCACTTCCTGTAGCAATCCATTCCACTTCTGGACAGCTCTGATTGTTAAGTTTTCCTGACATCAAGCCTGTAACATCCACCCACTGCTCTTGGTCCTACCTTCTGAGGCCAAGCAGATCAACACTAATCCCTCCTTCCCAGGACTGGCCTTTCACCTACAAATACTTGAAGACACCTACTATGCCCCCCAAGTCTCCTCTCTAGGCTAAACATACTCAAGCGATCCTTTTAAGACATGGACATATTAGTGGTCCTTCACCATCCTGGTTGCCCTCCTCTTAATCCTCTCTAGCTAATCAATGTCCCTCTAAAATCGTGGCATTCAGAACTGAACATAATACTCCAGATGAAGGCTGATGAGGGAATAGTAGAGTGGTACTATCACCTCTTTCTTCCTGGAAAAAAAAACCAAGATTACAGTCTCTTTTTTGGCTGCCACATCCTACCACTGACTCATGTTGAACTTGTAATCCATTAAGACCCCCAGATCTTTTTCAGAAAAACTGCTGTCTAACCATACATTGCCCCCAATTATTAGAAATTGGGTTTTTGTACCCAAATTTTACATTTATCACTATTTAAGTTATACAGCACAGAACCAAGCAGAGATACAGATGCAAGCCACCAAAGAATTCTTGGTATATTATCACTGAGCCATTATCTGGACTCCTTGAGTCTGACCAGGTAACCAGTTCTAAATCCAGCTGATTCTTCCATAATTTTTATATTTAGATAAATACACACATATATTTACATGTATACATATCCATCTGATTCTTTCTTATTATATATATATATATATATATATATATATATACACACACATATCTGGTTCATTCGAATTCATGTTTATATATATATATATATATATATATATATATATATATATATATAGAGAGAGAGAGAGAGAGAGAGAGAGGTACAATAGCTTCTCTTCAGTCCTCATCCTTTTTGACCTGGCTGCAGCCTTTAACAATGTTAATCACTCTCTCCCCCTGGATACCCTCTTCTTTATAGGTTTTTGAGATACAACTCTTTCCTGGTTCTGACTGCTCCTTTTCAATCTCTTTTGTGGATCTTCATCCAAGTCACTTCTATTAACTGGGCATACTCTAAACTCTGTCCTAAGCTCTCTGTTTCTCTATATACTTGGTAATCTCATCAGTTCCCATAAGTTTGATAATTATCTCTATGTAGATGATTCCCAGATATATATTCAGCCCTAACCTCTCTCCTGAGTATCAGTACTGCATCACTAACCACCTTTTGGACATCTTGATCTAGATGTACCATGGTCATCTCAAACAACATGTCCAATAAAGAACTCATTATTTTGTGACCCTAAACTCCTCCTCTTCCAAACTTCCTTATTACTTTATTCAGATTTTTTTTGTCCACAAAGGCACCACTATCCTCCTAGTTACTTGGGCTTAAACCTTGGTAGCATCCTTGACTCTTTGTTTTCATTCACTCCACATACTCACTTTGTTGTGAAGTCTTAGCATTTCTACCTTCAAAACATCTCTCCTATCTACCCTCTTCTCTCCTCTGACACTACCAACACTCTGACTACAGCAACAGGTTGTTGGGTCTGCCTGCCTCAGCCTCTCCTGACTTCAGTACATCCTTCACTGAGCTGCCAGTGATTTTCATAAAGTGTAGGTCTGACCATGGCCCTCTCTTCCTCAAAAAACTCCTATGGCTCCTCATTACCTCTGAGATAATTTTTTTTAAAAATCGTATTGGCTTTAAATTTTTTCCCAACCTGACCCTTCCTACATTTCTAGTCTTCTTACACTTTACTCCCCACCCAATACTCTATGATCCATCTACACTGGCTTCCTCACTGTTCTTCAGACCCAACACTTTCATCTCCATCCTCTAGTATGGTGCCTATCCACTGGCTATCTCCGTGCCTAGAATGCTCTCTCTCTCTCTCTTAACCTAGGCCTCCTGGCTTCCTTCAAGTCTCTGCTTAAATCCCATCCTCTAGAGGCCTGTCACAGTGGTCCTTCTTTCCCTGTACTGCTTCTTTCTCTGAGATTGCCTTCCATTCATACTATATACTACAGCTAGGTGGTACGATGGAAAAAGTGACAGACTTGGAATATGGAAGACTTGAGTTCAAATCCTGCTGCAGATACTTGTTATGTGACACTGGGCAAATCACATAACCTCTGCCTACCTCAGTTGCATCATCTGTAAAATGGGGAAAATACTAACACCTACACTCCCTAGGTTGCCATGATGCTCAAATGAGATAATAACTATAAAACACTTACCACAGGGCCAGCTGCATTGAAAGCGCTTAAGAAATCCTTGTTGACTGGTGGACTGATCAAAAGCTTTGCTAAAATCAAAGTAAACTACATCTACAACATGCACCTTACCTAGTATTTTAGTAATCCTGTCAAAAAAGAAAATGAGGTTAGTATGGCAGAACTATTCTTTTTTTGGCAAGGCAATCGAGGTTGAGTGACTTGCCCAGGGTCACACAGCTAGTAAGTGTCAAGTGTCTAAGGCCACATTTGAACTCAGGTCCTGCTCTATCCACTGCAGCACCACTTCACTGACCCCAGAACCTATTCTCGATGAAGCCAAGCTTATTATATTCACTGCTTCCCTTTCTAGATGTCCACTAACCATTCTTTTAATGATCTGCTCTATAATTTTCTCAGGAATAGGAGTTAGGTTCATTGGCCTAGTTTGTTGATTCTGTTCTCTCTCACTTCCTGAAAAATGGGACATCTGTTCTCTCCAAACTTGTGGTAGTTATCTCTTTTCCCCTGATCTTTCCAATATCACTGCTGGTGAATGGGTAATCACACCTGCCAGGTCCTTTGGAGCTCTGTGAATGACTTAGCTCTTCTCAGCAATAAAATGATACAAGGCAATTCCAAAGGATGCATGATGAAAAATGCTATCCACCAGTCTGAATGCAGATCAAAGAAAACTTTAAAATTTTTTCTTGTTTATTTTTTTTGGGAGGGACACTGTCTTTTCTTTTGGCACATGGCTAATATGGAAATATGTTTTGCATGACGACATATGTATAATATATATCAAAGTGCTTGCTTTCTCAAGGAGGGGGGAGGAGAGGAAGGGAAGGAGGAAATTTGAAACTCAAAAAATCATTTAAAAATTAATGTCAAAATTGTTTTACATGTAACTAAGAAAAAATAAAATAAAAATATTTTTTAAAAAAATCTAGGGCGGCTGGGTGGCACAGTGAATAGAGTACCAGCCCTGGAATCAGGAGGACCTAAGGTCAAATCCAACCTCAGATGCTTAACACTTACTAGCTATGTGGCCTTGGGCAAATCACTAAACCCAGTTGCCCTGCATCCCCCCCCCCCAAAAAAAAAGAAATCTAAAAATTGGCTGGTGAGTTCCCTATGCATCCACATTGGTCCCTTCAGATAAATCTCACTTTTCCTCCTCATAAGAACTATTTCCATTTGTGTCTTCAGAATTACATTATTGAGCATCTCCCATCCCTCCTGGGCTGACTCCCCACATATCCTTTTATCTCCATGGTATCCTATTTCTTTTCCTCCTTTGAACCCTCTAAAACTTGTTTTCTCAAAATCTTGGGTATGTATTAGACTAGGCACATCTTTCTTCTCTGCGAAGCCCAACTTCACAGGACAAATCCCCTTAATAAAAAGATATTTAAAAAATTATATAAAACTTGGACTCAGTCAAAAAGCTACATTCAAGGATGGAGAAGGCCACATGTGGCCTCGAGGCCACAGGTTCCCCAACCCTGCTCTAGAAGGGAGTGATCTCTTCCCCCAGAATTCCCAGCAACATCTCTATTCGTAAGAATAAAATCCAGAACAGAATTCTCCCTTGTTGGTTCCTCCATCTTTTGAAGGATGAGATCATCACTAAGGCAAGTCAAGAAGTTATTACCTACACTGCTTTTGGCAGAGAGGGAGAGAGCTACAACAGATGCGTAGATAATTAAAGACCTACATCACTACAATACCCTGTCTCAGTTGGATTGGACCTTAATTTGGTGATTTCTTAAAGCAGGATGCACTTGGAATCTAAAGCAATTAGGTAATACTAGGAGCCCAGAGATAGAAACTCATGCTGTCTTACCAGGCCTCTCTTTTTCTTGATTCTACTAGGAATCTGCCATCACAGAAAGAGCCTGGAAATCGAGCTTTTTTCCTGAGACAAAGTGTCACAGGATCACAAATTTCAAGTTGGAAGGGACCTCAGAGGCCCTCTAGTCCAAGTCCTCATTTTACAGAGGAAGAAACTGAGGCCCAGGGAGGGAAAGAGACTTATCTAAGGTCATACATGGAATCCTAGGTCTAGAGATGAAAGAACCATCAGAGGTCATTGAGTCCTTCTTTTACATTTTACAGTGAAGGAAACCAAGACCCAGTGAGGGGAAGTGATTTGTTCAAGGTCACATGGGTGGTAATCATCAGGGCTGGCATTGGAACCTAGTCCTCCAACTTCCAGAGTCAGTGCCCTCTCCACTGTACCCAGCTGCTTCTCAAGGTATCCTGACACTTAGGGAGCAGATAAAGTGTACTCTACTTTCTCCCTAGCCCACAGTAGCCAAAACAGGATCATAATCACTGCTGGCTTGCTTTGATCTCCTTTGAAAATATCTCTATAACTCATGCAAAGGAGTCCTGTCAGAAATGTGAGTCAGCAAACCACATAGTGGCACTTGGAAAGCAATTTTGTTCTTCCTTAGCGTGTGTGTGTATGTGTATGTGTGTGTGTGTGTGTGTGTGTGTGTGTGTGTGTGTGTGTGTGTGTGTGTGTGTGTGTGTAGGGGGAACGTCATACGGCAGAGAAACTCGTGGAATAATCTAGCCCCCTGAGAGCCTCTGCTATGCAAATGTGTCTTTCATTGGGAAAAATTCCCTTAAAGTCTCCCCCATCAATGCGCTACCTAAGCTAATGTGTACCTTGTACACACAGTCATTTTGTAGGAATACTTTGTTTTATGTTCTAGAAGCATGGGGGGGCAGAAAGGGGAGTAGCCTTTTGCCAAATGAAAAATTACACAAAGTAGACTGATCTGGGAGACATCAAGGCATGGTAGAGGATATGAGATTTTGAGGTACAATATATGATATCCATGCACTGTCACAAACTAGCTGTTTGACTCCTCCTATTCTGGGTCTCAATTTCCCTATCAGTAAAACAGAGTTAATAACATTTATGCTACCAACTACAAGGGAAATTATGGAAAAAACACGATTTATAAACTTTTAAACTGCTATAGAAATAGAACAATGGATTTGGAATCAGAAGACTTGCATTCAAATCTTGCTTCTGCAGGACCTTGGACAAATCCCTTCCTGTCCCTGGGCCTCATTTTCCCCCTGTAAAATGAGCCAGTTGGACTCAGTGGTCTTCTAGGGCTATTCCAGCTCTAGTTATCGGATCCTTTTGGTGACCTTGAACAAATCCCTTCCCCTCTCTGGGCCTCAGTTTCCTCCTTTGTAGGCTCTCCCTGTTCTGAATCTATGATACTAAAAATAGAAGTTATTATTCAGACAAATCTGCATATATTGGGCTTGCCAATACATGTGTATAGATGCATGGCCCTAGCACTTCAAGCTGGGCTGACCCTCTATACTGAGTTTATATCCATCAGGGTCCTACAAGATGGGAAGGCATGAATGGATTTCAACCTGCCTCATTTGTAGGAATGCCCAGATCAGTGGGATCCCAGATCCAACTGAGTACTTGTAGATTTGCTTAGGCGGCTCAATGGATCAAGTGCTGGGCCCTGAGTCAGGAAGGAATGAGTTCAAATCCGGCCTCAGATACTTCCTAGCTGTGTGATCTTGGGCAAGTCACTTTACCCTGTTTGTCTCAGTTTCCACATCTGTCAAACAGGCTGAAGAAGGAAATGGCAAATCATTCTAGTATCTCTGTCAAGAAAACCCCAAATGGGGTCACGACTGAACAAGTAATTATCCATCCTTTGCCAGAAGACCTCCACTACCTCCTCAAGTAGCCCATTCCATTTTGGGACAGCTCTTATCTGGCCTCTTTGCATCTTCCACCTATTGCAGTTCATTATCCCCTCTAGGGCTAAAGAGCACAACTTGCCACCCCTTCCTCCACTATCAATGTGCCTCCACTAACCATCCCTAGATCCTTGAATTGATTCTTATATGACATGGATCTTTTTCAGATAAGTGCTAACTAAATATGCCTCCCATGTCTTATACTTATAAAGTTGACTTTTTGTACCCAAGTTTGACTTTACATTTACTGAATGTTATATTATTACATTCAACCCATGTTCTAGCCTGTCAAGATCCTTTTGGATTTGGACCCTGTCATCCAGTGTGTTAACTATTCTTCCTAGCTAAGATCCTCTGCAAATCTGAGCATCTCTTCTCTGTCTGCACCCAAGTCACTGATCAAAATGACAGAAAGGACAGGACTGAACACCAATAAAAACTGGGAATATGCCACTAGAGCCCTCACCCACTAGTCAGGAATCTTATCAAAAACAAAGATGAGGTTAGACCTAGCATGATCTGTTCTTGAGGAGGCCATCCTAGCTCTTTGTAACTACCACTTCCTTTTCATCCTCCTTTCATGGTTCCTTCTAGAATTTTGCCAGAAATCAAAGTCAAGCTCACTAGCCTATGGTGTGCACTCTGCTAAGTCCTTTTATTTGGAAATTGGGACATCTGTCCATCTCCACATTTGTGGCACCTCTATCATGTTCCAGGATCTTTCAAATATCCCTGGCTCAGCAATCTCACCCACCCCTTCTCTTGGTACCTGAGGATGTAGTTCATCTGGACTTGGATTCATCAAGGGCAGCTCCGAGCTCTCTTACTCTCCCCTTACCTTAGTATTAACTCCCTGCTAGTCATTTTTGTTCTGTCCCTTTCAGGGCAAATGTTGTTCTCCTTGCCAGAGAAATAAGAAACAAAATCATAATTGAACAGCTCTGTCCCCTCTCATGTTATCATCAACTCCAGGCAAAGGGCCTAGCCCTTCTTCAATTCCCCTTTCTCTTCCTCTTTGTACTCCTCACCTCCCTTGGCAGTTATGCCCTGGTTTTGCTTTCATTTTCTGTACATTTATTTTTAAAAATCTAAGTTAGTTGGTGAGTTCCCTATGCAACCAAATTGGTTTCTTCAGATAAATCCCTTCTCATTGGAATTGTTTGCCTTTGTAGTTTCAGAATTTCATTCTTGGGCATCTCATCCCTCCTGGGCTTACTTCCCCCATAGCATTTCATTCCATGGGATACTATCTTTCTTCTTTTTTAAAAATTTTTTGGTCTTTATTAATTTGTTTGTTTACTTTTAGTTTACAAGATTCAGTTCCACAATTCCTTGGGTTTCAAATTTTCTCTCCCTCCCTCCCCTCCCATGATAGCATACAATTAAGTATAGGATCTACAAATACTTTCACATTAGATATTAGTCGAGTTATAAAGGATTGTATCAGATGGAATGAACAATGGGAAAGAGGAAACAAAACTAAACAAGAAAAAGAAAAAAGACCAGGTAGTTTGCTTCAATCTGGATTCAAACTCAGTTCTTTCTCTGGATGTACTATCTTTCTTCTTAACTCTTTGAAATCTGCTTTCCCTACATTTAGGGCACATTTCAGACCCTGCCCAATTCTATTCTTCTTCTCTTCTATGAGGGAATGATTATTTTCTCCCAGGGTTCCCACCATTTCTACCCCCAGGAACTTCCTTGTTAATGAAACTCAGATCCAGAATAGAATTTTCCCTTGCTGGTTCCTCCCCTGTTGAAGGACGAAATTATCCCTAAGGCAGGGCAAGTTATTAGCTATTCTCCTTTCCACAAAGAGCTCTAGCTAATGTCTAGATAATTGAAAACTATTCCCCCCTTCTCCTCCTCTCTCCCCATCACTACTATATCATGACTCTTTGTCAGACTTCTCATCTATTTTCCAAACACCTCATCTATTTCTTCTTTCTGTCCAGGTGGTCTGTAGCATACTCCAATGACAGCATTATTTCTGTTTCTCTCCCCTTTGAGTTTAATCCAATACTCTCTTGTCATGCATGGTTCCCTTTATAGTTCTTAGAGGGAGAATCGTCACATAAATATAACTTCTTATTATACAGCATGTATACATATATATATATATATACACCACCCTATCTCTTTTCACCTCTACCATATCTCTTTTTAATAAAGTATAGGCATCCAGAGTCACGTCACAATAATATTTATGAAGTCAAGTTTATCTCCTTGAGTTAGAAGCTCTTAGTTTTTCTTGTTTGTTGCCTAAGCTTTGAGCATTTATGCATAGACAACTGGGGCTATGGATCTTACTACTGACTCTTTCTTACATTTTGTCTCTTGTGAATTTCTGGGAGTCTAAGTCTTCTCCCTTTCCCATCCTTTTCAGTTTAAATCCCTTTTCATTAGCTTTGTAAAGTACCTATGAAAATACATTCTTACCAGCCTCTGTTAAATATACCTCATCTCTGGTCAGGAACCCAGCATACCTCTGTTATAAGCTATGGTCCAGAAGTCTAACTCACATTCTTAGATACTACCTTCTTAGGCAGATGTGTACCATGCAAATTCATTTTTTCTCTTCTGTATGCCTTTCCTCCAATGGTTAACAGTAAGGAAACTACAAACAGTGCCCATATGGTCTTCATTTTCTCTCCTAAGATTTCACAATTATTGGTAACACATTTTAGTTTCCTTCAGGAAGTATCATTTTCACTCATACGACTCACCCAGAATGGCTAGTTTGTCATCAATTTTGATAAGCTTTTAGGTGTTTCCTGATATGTCTTGGACACATACCCCAGGAAGAGGACTGACTTCTCTATTCTTGTGATCAGGTCAACAAATAACTGTCTCAGTACTCCTAAGCAAGGAATCATCAGCTACTACTATTTTTCCCCCCTTTGTCCTTTGACCTTTACCAGATCTCTCCCCTAACAACTCCTGTTTTTAAGTTAGATGTATAGCTGTCCTTTTCCTTCTTTCTCTTATGTTAAATTCCCCCTGTAGAATACTCTATCATCCTGATAAAGGCCAAGTCTCTCCTCCTCTACCTCAGATGTCTTTTACCACCGAAGCCTTGATTATTCCTTTAGGAAGGCTTCATTCTTCCTTGCAACTTGGAAGTGTGGACTCTTTGTGCCCCTTCACCTTCTCCTCCAGGAGGGGCATCAACCTATATTTGGAACACAAAGTCTGATGTGAACCAAGTTCCTTTGGGTGCCTCAAGTTGAACCACACTGACCACCACCAGCCATTAGGCAGCCTCACTTGCTGTTCCTAGTAGGGACCTGCTGAGGTACTCTGTTGCCCAGCCCTGGGCACACCTGAAAATCTGCAGGTTGCCAGGAACCCCAAAAGACCCTCCTCCACCTGACTACTGCAGCTCTCTCTCCTGGGCTTCCTGATCATATGGATTCCCCCCCATCACTCCCAGAGAAACTTGACTGCTTGCTGTCTCTTCCTCCCACCTCACTCCATGCCCAGCCCCAAAGATAATTTGGCTGTACCCACCTTAATGTCTTGGCACTTGCCACTCATCTGATATGGAATACATACTTATTCAGAATCCATGCCCCTTCTTTTCCTTCAAAACTCACCTCTTTCAGGGAGCCTTCCCTGATTGACCCATTCCACTAGGCTCATCCTTTTGCTGTGTCCCCTCAGGTTACATATTCTGTTGATACTTTATTAATTAATTATTCCTAAGAACAGAAAAGAGTTCTCCTCTGGCTCAGCAGGCACAAACACCAAGGGATAAGGAGCAGATGTCAGGGACTTGCTTTCTACGTGTTTCATGTGCTGCTTTGTAAATGTTCCCAAATTCTTGTTCACCGTGTGATAGCAACTGGGTAATGCAGCATGAAGTACCCTGGGCCTGAACTCCAGTTCTGCCACCAACTTATTAGGGCAAGCCTCTTCCATCCTCCCCCTAACCTCAATTTCCCCCTCCATCCTATGGGATTCGAATAGATGATCTTTAAGGTACTTCTCAGCTCTGACATTCTTTTGAATCCCTAACCAACCCCTCTCTGCTCCCTTGCAGATCAGGTTGGCAAATGACCCACATGGGCAAGGAAATGGCATTAGGGGAGTTCTTATCTTCGGTCTGTAGTAGGTTCTGCTGCCTTAAAATCTCTCTCCCAACTAGGGCCCCCCCCCCCCGATTCTGATCACGCTCACTCCAAGGAACAGGATCTGAAGAGAATGGGATCCAGGTCACCTTTCAATAAGCCTGGCCTCTCAGGAGAAGACAACCATGCAAGTCTCATTCTCCCCATTTTATAGATGAGGAGACTGAGGCCTAATGAGCAGTAGAGCCAGGACTCAAGTGTAAGTCTCCTTACTTCCAGGTACCATGCCACACTGCCTCCCAAGGATGTCTTAGATGAGATGAAGAAGGGGTAAGGACAGGTTCACTGCCCAGGGAGAAAAACTGGGATTAGGGTGCTACAGAAGGGGGCCCTGACCACTATGGGAGACCCAAGGATTTGCCAAGAGGGGAAAAGAGGGACATTGAGTACAACCTCAGGCAACAGCCAATTTACCAAGAGGCAGTCTTGGTGCAGGCCTGGGCTACTAACATAATAATCCTAATAGTCACCATTTATAAAGTGCCTTAAGGTTTCCAGAGTTTTATAAGGATTTTCTCATTTGATAATGGCCCCTGTGAAGTAGATGCTATCATTATCCCCATTTCAAGGGTAAGGAAACTGAGGCTCAGAGAGAGGTTAAGAGATATACTCAGGGTCACACAGCTAGTTAAATGTCAGAAGCAGTGTCTGTACCCTAATGACCACAGAGAAGAGTGTCTCTGGTAGTGGAGGCCTTGCTTCAGAGTGCTCAGATTTAAGAGAGATTTTAGGTTTGGTTTTGGGCGGGGCTGGTTCCCTTCACGTCAAGGGAATCCCCTCAGAACTGCTGAGGCTGGAGGCTGAAACACTAACTGCCCTCCAGGGGAGTGAAGGAGACTTCACCAGAGCTGAGTTCAGCATGAGCTGCTCCTAAGTAGCCCAGAAGCTGATTCAGGCTTGGGCTTGGTGGGAACTGAGCCAGGGAACTCCAGGGAGACTCCCCTGCCTGTACAACAGCAGTCTAGGGCTCAGGCTGAACTCCGGGATTGCCCAGTGCCCCTACCCACAGATGGCTGGAGTGGGGAAGAGCATGGAAGCAGCCAGGTCAGAGGTCAGCACCAGGATTCCCTTCTTGCTACACTAAGGTTGACCTCGGGAGAAGTTTATTCAGGTCCAGCTTTCGGCATACCCTCAACCCCCATGTTCCTATGCCATGCTCCTGGAACTCTGCCCTCCTCTGCCCCCTCCCTCCCCAAGGTTCCTTCTTCATTTTGCCTTATGCCCCACGGACTCTGCAGGGAAGCTAAGTGTGACCCTTACTTGACCTTAGAGGATGTTCAGAATCCACTGGGGTGTGCCAGGTTCTTCTAGTCCTCTATAGGCTTGTTGGATCAAGGTGACAGGCACATCCTGCAGCTGTGGGACAAAGGCTGCCTTCAAGTCCCTGCCCCAACCAGGCCCCAGTGGCTTCTGAACAGTTTACTACAAAGCAGCAGGCCCTAATGAAAAGAGTTGGTTTTGCTACCCAAGGACCTGGGATCAAATTCACCCCTCAGGGCCATTTACCAGCAGTGTGACCTTGGGGAAACCACATAACCTCTTTTGGTCTCAGTTTCCTCATCTGTCAAATGAGGCCAGTTAGATGGAAGGTTGCCTCTAGATCTATACTCCTACTATGTGTTTCTTTGGACAAGTCCCTTCCCTCCCTGGGCCTCAGTTTCCTCCTCTATCAAATGAGGGGGTGGGACTAGATGGTCTTTGAGGTCTCTCCCAGCTCTAGATCTATGCTCCTAAGGTGTGTGTGACCTTGGACAAGTGACTTTCCCTCCCTGGGCCTCAGTTTCCTCATGTGTAAAATTAAGAGATTGAACTTGATGGATCTCTGGGGTCCCTTCAAGCTCTAGACCTAGGATTCTATGTGTGACTTTGGACAAGTCCCTTCCCCTCCCTGGGCCTCAGTTTCCTCCTCTGTACAATGAGGTAGCTAGTTGGATTTGATCACTTGCAGGTGCTTCTTAGCTCTGATCCTATGATCTGAAGATAATGGGACCCAGTTCACCACCCTAATAAGCCCACTGTCTTGGGGTTCTGTGTGGGGATCAGACTTTGACCTGATTAGGCCTATGCTCTAAGTGGTAGAATAAAGTCAGACCTAAACCCTAGCATCGATGGGTTGGCCCCATTTAAAATAGAAATCTCTCTGTTATCCAAAGGATGCTGCTTTCTGGGGCATTTTCAGAAGGAATTCCAGACTCCTAGCCTTTTCAGACAAGGGAAGTCTAAACCAGAGTGAACCCCTCCCAAGCCTGAAACATCTCATTCCAAGATTCTGTCACCAATAATTGGAGGCCATAATTCAGGCCCGTGGGATTCTGCAGCCTGTGAAGTATTTGAAAAAAAAAAAAAGACAGCTCATGTCTGACTACCTCAGGGAAAGAGCTAGGCTAAGCAGCCTTATTATTTTAAATCTTTAAATCCTACTTTATTGGACCCAGAAGGAAATTTTTAGCCCTTAAGAAGAGGGAAGAGCTGGTGTAATTGGCCAATGAGTAGGATTGGGCTTTTTAAACTAAGGGGAGGCAGCTTCAGTCTTCCCCGCCCCCCAATTGTTGCTTTGAAGTAGCTTCCCCCAAATTCTGACAAAGATGGGGCACAGGCTACCTGGGCTAGGCAGCCCAGAAGGAGGGGGTGCCCCCTCAAAGCCTGAAAGAGGATGGCTCGTGGGAGGTGTCTGGATAATGGAAGAAAAAGAATGCTGGGGGTCTTGCTGACGCACCCTGTCCCTGCAAAGCTGCTCACTCACCCTGCAGTGAATCCCCCATATTAGGGCCCCAGGGAAACCGCAGAGGCAGGTCCTCCACCCTACCCCCCCCCCAAACCACTGGCTGCTGCCAAAGCCCAGCCCTGCAGCCCTGTGCTATTGAGGGGAGGGGCTCTCCAAGCCCTTTGCATTAGGGGTGAGGTGCAATACATGAATATTATTAGTGGCAAGCAAAGAAAATTGATGAGGGTTTGGGCATCCATGGAGACCACTCAGGGAGCAAGCTGCAGGGAACTGCCTGAATCCAGAAGAGACTGGAATATACCCCCAGGCTTCATGCCCGGGCATCTGCAGCCAGGCACACACACACACACACACACACACACACACACACACACACACACACACTCACACATATTCACAGATACACACGGCAATCAATCAGCATTTATTAAGCAGTTATTACACAGTTCAGGACACATACACACACACACAGAGGACAGGCACAGACATACAAACCCAGACACAGAGAACAATCAATCAATCAACAAATATTTATTAAATGTCTACTTAAGAGGCCAGGCAGTAATGCAGAGGAGACACGCAGACATTTACAGAGACGCACACAGACTCAGACAGACACAAACGCACACACGACACAGACACTGTACAGGACAGATACGCTGATATACAGACACACAAAGATATGAGACACACACCTTTCTAGACACAGAACAATCAATCAAATACGCAAGAAGCATTTAATAAGGGGCTACTGTGCGCTGGGCACTGTCTTGGGCAGACAGACACCCCCCTACTCTCCCCCAACGCATACACAGTCCCAGACTTAAACACAGACACAGACACACCCACATACAGACCCAGGCGCACTGGCTGCCAGAGGGCTGCATAAGCCGCGCGCACTGACGGACACACACGCACATACATGCACACACATGTACATCTCCCCCCGCCCCCCCTCCCGCCAGCGCAGCGCCTCGCAGCTCACCGAAGCTCGGTCCCGGCCCCCCCCACCCCTGCCAGCCCCGTCAGCGCTCGGAGCGCACTGCACAGAGCGCGCACAGCACCGAGCGCTCCCGAGCGCTCCGCACCGAGCGCACCCGCACCGAGCGCGCGGCGCGGCGCGGCGCAGCAGCAGCAGCAGCAGCAGGGGGAAAAGGGGGACAAGGGGGGGCAAGGGAGGTGGAGCGGAGGTGCGGCAGGGACCCGGGGCCCCTGGGCTGGTTCTCCCACTCCCACCCACCAGTGCTAGCGCGCTCGCGGGCACTCACGCCAGGGACCCCGTTCCAACCTGCCCAGGACAGACGGCCGCCTAGCCGCTGGGCAGGTAGATGGGAGGGGAGGCGGGCGGTGTGCGCGGCGCCTTTACTTACTTACCCATGGAATCGGCCAGCGAGATTTCGCTGGAGCGCTGCTGAGTCAGGGGCTGATGCACGGTGAGAGGCGCGGCGCTGCAGCGCCCTCCTCCCCAGTTCCCGGGCTCGGGAACCTCCGCCTGCCCCGCCGTGGCCATGGTGTCGGCCGTCCGCTCCCTCCCCGGAGCCGCGCTAGGCGAGAGCGCTCGCTCAGGAGCTGCAGCCCAGCCGCCGCCGCCGCCGCCTCTCCCTCTCTATTCCCAGGGCGCCCGCGGCATTGGCTGGCTGGCTGGCGGTCTGCGCTTGCGCAACCGTCCCCCCCCCCCCAACACCCCCTCCCCCCTCCCCATCCCTACACCCCTCCCCAGCCCCAGCCTGATCTTTCCCCCCACCCCCTTACTTCTAGACTGCGCCCATTTAGGACCCCGTTCTGGTTAGGAAAGTGGAGGGGTTGGTTATATTGGGGTGTTGCGGTGGAGAAAAGGGGGAATGCGGAGAAGCCTTCTCTTTTAAAGTTGGATTTGGGGGGCCAGGGTCACACACCCAGACGCTAGCTTGCTCTCCCACACTCACACACACACACTCACACACACAGACACACGGGCTTTGCAGTGTTCTCTGCATTGCCCCAGGGAAGGCATCAGGGAGCTGGCGGAGGAGCCCGCAAAATCATCAAGGGGATTAAGCAGGACAGATTAACCCGGACAGGGCCTGGGGACTTGTGGCCCCTTCAGTCCAGAGATGAAGGCTGAGAAGGGATGCGATGGGTCTGGCCAGACATGGAGAGCTAGGATGCTCCAAAGAGTTCAGCAGAAAAAGGCACCGGGCTGTGTGGCGGGGCAGTTAGGTTCGAATCCCACCCCTGTTGCTTTCTACCTTTCTGGGCCTCAGTTTCCTCCTCTGTCGAGTGAATGGAGGAGATGGCCGCTGAAATTCCTTCCAGTTCTAGATTTAGGATCCTAACTGTGTGATCATAAGCAAATCACTTCACTTCTTCACTTTCCTTCTCTATAATATGAACAGGCGATTTATGAGGCAGACCTCGTCCAAATCCTGGATCCTAGAATTAGACCCAGAAAGGCTGCATGCAGCTTCAGGTGCAGGTCGAGTAATAAGCCTTGTCCCGTGTTAGACTTAGAGCAACTCGGTGAGGACCGGGAGGAATTCGTATCCCCCTTTTACATATGGGGAAACTGAGGCGGGGGCAGTGACTTGCCTCAGATCCCTCTGTGAACAGAGTCCCGGTTAGAACCTAGGTCTCCTGACTCCCAGATTGTTGGGTTTTTTCCTTCTTTAATAATTGGTAGGAAAGGTGGCTTATCCCACTGTAGTCAGTAAGCTTATGCAACACGTTATTCCAGCAGGGGATACGAGGGGGAAAGAGAGATCAGTTCAGAAAGGTGGAGGTGAAGCCACGGACTGGCAGGGCCATGACGGGTTAAAGGAACAGCTGGTTGGTCGCTGCTGCGAAAACCCGACGGTGTCTCCAACACCGCTAATCTCCGAGCGACGCCATATGGCTATAAATCAAGGAGCACCAAGAACACCAAAGAAACACAATTGCGGGTAACCCAAAGATCAAGAGAAAGACACGGTTGGGGGGGGGGGGGAAGGTGGCGACACCTTAGGAAGGGCTCTGCAAGAAAGGGGGAGGGGCCGGCAAAGGCGGGCGTCATACAGGGCGGGTCAAGGAGTGAGGAGCTGGGAGATGGGCCCCCCCAGCTACGAGGGAGGGCTCCATGGAGAAGGAGATAGATCCGGCCATGATTGCTTTGAAACCGATGCATGGGAAACTGGACAATACACCCAGTCACCCACCTCTGCAGAGACGGGAGGGAATGCACAGATTAGTTAGTTTTAAAATGTTGATTGATCTTTTTTGAAAATATCACCTACTTTTCCCAATGCATCCCTGCCCTCCTCAGAGAGTTACCCCCTTATATGAAGGAATAAAAAAAAAGAAAAGAAAATAACTGGTTCAGTTGAACTAACCAACGTGTTGAAAAGTGTACCAGACTCAGTGGACCACAGCTGTAGTCCCTCACCCCTGCAATAAAGTGAGGAAGGGCACGCCAGATATTAAAAGCCCCAGGGGGCCTCTAGCATGATAAAGGGGACTGAAGGAATGACCCCAGAGTATGGATGCTACTTGCACAGAATGAGAAGGTATGGGGAGGAGGTGCTCTACACCAGCAGAAAATCTCACCCATGCTGCTGACGTCACAATGCATTTATAGGATCATAGCTCTGGAGCTGGAAGGAGCCTCAAAGACCCTCTCATTCTACTGAGGGGGAAACTGAGACCCAGAGAAGTGGCCAGCCCAGAGTCTCATCTAGGCCCTTAGATGTAGAGCTGGAAGGGACCTGATAGTGTGACCCCCTCATTTTACAGAGGGGGAAACTGAGACCCTATGATGGGAAGGGACTTGCCTAAGGTCACATGCAGGTTTTGATCTGAAAGGGCCCTCCTCAGAGGTCTTCCAATCCAACCTCCTCATTTTACAGAGGAGGAAACTGAGGCCTTGGGCCTTGCCCCAGATCATACAAGTTAGTGATAATGGAATTTGACCCTAAGCCTTTGCACTCCAAAGGCAATGCTTTTTGCACTCTACTACACCCAAGGGACCCTTCTGAACTTTAATGACAGTTGGACCTTATTGTGCTCTGCCCTTTGTTTCCTGAAAAGGCATGTCTTGAGGCCCCCATCAGAGAGGGAATCCTGGACTGGTTGGGCTGTGGGACTGCTCATACTCCTGGGGGGTTCAGTGGGTACACTTCCTACTCTCTGATGTTCTTGTAAATAATGTTGGGCTGGCCAGGAACTCCCAAAAATTATTTTAGACTCCAGAGAAAATTTTCATTTGGGTTAGGGTTAGGGTTTCCAAGGTGGAAGGTGGAGGAGGGAAGCTTCCCACTCACCTCCCAAAGCACAAGTGGTGCCCTCCTATCCTGGCAGGCTAGGGATGCCATCTGTGCATCCATACTAATATGGAGGGGAGATTACCATTCCTTTCTTTCCCCTGGCCACTGCCAGAAGTCCATACCCTGCCTCCCCACCCTCTACTCCCCAAAAAGGAAAGGCACTCTCTTCTGGGTCAGAGAGACCCAAGGCCTCATCTGCATCTGTCTCACTGACCTGACCACTAGGCTTTGCTTTCCTTATCTGGGAAATGGGAATCACAGCCCCTGCCCTTTCCCAGCTTCCTAGGGAGACAAGGGGCTTCCTGAGGTTAAGAAGAAAACCATCTGTAAACACTTTGGGGGCCCCAGGGGACGGACTGAAGGGGAGAGAAAAGCACTGGGCCTGGAGGTCCTAGGACACAGAAAGCAGGCTCTGCTCCCAGCTAGACCACTTCCTTATTAGCCTACTTCCTTCTCGATAAAACAGGCAGCTCCAAAGGGGGTACTGCGGAGCCCAGCTGAGAAAACGAATGGGAAAGGTCTTCCGAAGACAGAGCAGCCAAAGGTATTGAGAAGATATCCTCCTCGCCCTCCCTCTCTGCCCAAGCCCGGAGCCAGCCACTTTGTTTACGCCTCTCCTGCTCTTACCACGGTCTCTTGTGGGCTTAATCACAGTCAGCCTGGTAGTGTACTTATCTGTGTGTAAGGCTTGCTGCCTTCCCTTGGAGACTGAGCTCCTGCAGGGGCAGGACCAAGAAGGGGAAAAGGGAGAGAGGAAGGAAACAAGGAGGAAAGGGAGGGAGGAGGGGTGAAGGAAGGAAGCAGGGAGGGAGAGAGGAAGGAAGCTGGGAAGGAGGGAGGAGAGAGGAAGGGAGGGAGAGAGGAAGGGAGCAGAGAGGAAGGGAAGGAAGGAGGGAGAGAGAGAGGGAGGAAACTGGGAAGGATGGAGAGAAGAAGGAAACAGGGAGGAAAGGAAGGAAGGAGGGGGTGAAGGAAGGAAGGAGGGGGTGAAGGAAGGAAGCAGGGATGGAGCAAGGAAGGAAGCAGGGGAGAAAGGAAAGAAAGAGGGAAGGAGAGAGGAAGGAAGCTGGGAAGGAGGAGGGAGAAAGGAAGGGAGGGAGAGAGGAAGGAAGCAGGGAAGAAAGGGAGGAAAGGAAGGAAGGAGGGGATGAAGGAAGGAAGCAGAGAGGGAGAGAGGAAGGAAGCTGGAGAGGAAGGAGGGAGGGAGAGGAAGGAAGCTGGGAAGGAGGGAGGGAGAGAGGAAGGGAGGGAGAGAGAGGAAGGAAGAAGAGAGGAAAGGAAGGAAGGAGGGAAGAAAGGAAGGAAGAAGGGAGGGAGAGAGGAAGGAAACAGGGAGGAAAGGAAAGAAGGAGGGGTGAAGGAAGGAAGCAGGGAGGGAGAGAGGAAGGAAGCTGGGAAGGAGGGAGGGAGAAAGGAAGCAGGGAGGAAAGGAAGGAAGGAGGGAGAGAGAGGAAGGAGAAGAAGGAAGTGGGTAGGGAGTGAAGGAAGGGAGGGAGGGAGGAAAAAGGAAGTGAAGGAAGGAAGCAGGGAGGAAGTAAAAGAAGAAAGGAAGCATGGAAGGAAGGCAAAAGGGAAAGAAGGATGGAAGGAAGCAGGGATGGAGGGAAGAAGGAAAGAAGGGGAAAAGACAGCCTGCTCTCTGCAGAAAGCATCACTCAGGCAGTCATCAGAGCTTTCCTCCCACACAAATGCTTTGCATTTCTTTTTGGGTACCTGCTGTATCCAACCAGTGAAAAGTAAGCTCCTTTATCTTTTGCTTTGTAACTCCAGTATCCAGTAAAGTTCCTGGCACATAGAATACACTCAACAAATGTTTGCTGCAGCTTGGTCCCCAGAAGAGTTACAAAAATGCATCTATTTGGATCTGAACTCTAGAGCCAGGAGAGACCTCAGGGGCCATGGAGACCATCTCCCTCATTTTACACAAGAGGAAACTGAGGCCCAGGGAGGGGAAGGGATTTGCCCAGGGTCACACAGCTAGTGTTAGAGAAGATTTGAGCCCAGGTCCCCTGGACTTCCAGGCCAGGACTTCTCTGCCCTGTGCCACATTTACCACCTCCTGGCTTTACAGAGGCGAGAGGTGGTCAAGTATGAAATATTGGTTGGTTTTGCCAAAATGCTTTCCCCCTATTTTATTGTTTCTCCTCAATAAGGAGGGGAGGATATTTGCAGAAAATAAGATGATGTACAGACAAAAACATCAACACACTTTTTAAAATAAATACTAATTGAATTGCCATTTCTGCTATCTGGCTTACTGATAGACAAGTGAGAGAATAGTAGGAGAGCAGGCTGAGGGCAGAGTCAGGATAGATCTGGGTTCAAGCCTCATCCCTGTTGCCTACTGACTATGACTCTAGGTAAGTCCCTTTCCCTCTTCAGTGTCCTAGGCATCCCCCTAAGTTGCAGAGCAGGTGAAACCCTGCATTGATAGAGAGTTTCCTATGCCAATTAAATCACAGGGACGTTGGTTGGTTTTTTTAATCATGTAACTGATACAGTGAGGGTGTGTGTGTGTGTGTGTGTGTGTGTGTGTGTGTGTGTGTGTGTGTGTGTGTGTGTGTGTGCCTGTGTGCCTGCCTGTCAGCTCCTGAAGATAATGTAAAGTTCTCAGATGCAGGGCTCCCAGCCTGGTCTAACCCATCAAAGCCCCTAATTTACTTTTGATTACTATGTATATCTTCTTGAACCAAAACCAGGAAGAAGGATGATAATAATAAAGCTAACAATATCAAAATTATACCCCCCTCCCCCAATTCCCACTTCTTCTGCTTGCTTTCCTTAGGACATTCTTGTGCGGTAAGTCATTGTTGCAAATAGTGTTCTTCCCATTATACAGATGAAGAAACTGAGGTTCAATATATATGAACATGAGTTATTTTTACTAATGCAATTGAGTGCCTTGTCCACAGTGATTTTACCACTTGGATCAGAGTCCAAAATGGGACCAATGCCTTAGTTAGGGCCTACTCTCTCTCTGGAGGCAGTCAGGGTGAAGTGACTTGCCAAAGGTCACACAGCTAGTACATATCTGAGGCTAGATTTGAACTCAGGACCTCCTGACTCCAAACTGGTGCTCTATTCACTATACCACCTACCTGCTCCTAAATTCTTCTTCTAAAGCTATCTTCCATCTGCCTTGTATGTATCTTGGAAGTCTCTTGGTGTTTGCATACTGTCTCCCCCATTAGACTGGGAGCTCCTAGAAGGGCAAGTCAGTATTTTTGCCTCTCTTTGTATCTTCAATGTTTAGCATAGTGCCTAGCACACAGTAGGTGCATAATAAATGCTGACTGGCAGCTTGCAATGTCTCTTCTCAAAGGTCTTTTTTTTTTTGCTTTTTGGAAGGCAATTGGGGTTGTGACTTGCCCAAGGTCACAAGGCTTAAAAGAAGGTCTTCATGCTATACTTATCAACCATCTTGCCCCTTAGATACAAATCCAATCCTCTTTGAAATGAGGCAATAACCAGGAACCTTGTACTAGAGTGAAGTACCCTTGGTTGACGCCTCCCAGCTGTGTTCTTCAGAACAACTTGAGTGGTACTTGTGAGCATCCCAGATCTTAGTATCAGAAGGCTGTCTTCATCTGGCCAATGGGGATGAGCACCAGAGCCAGGGGTCCACTTGTGGTTGCTATATCCTCCTGAAAAAGGAGTCTTGAAACAGGGGATCTTAATCTGGGGTCTGGGAAACTGCTGGTTGTTTTTAATATCTTGTTGACTGCCTTTCAAAATGAGATTCCTTCATAATCCTCTGAATTTCATTTGATGCATTTAAAAGCAGGATTGCATGGCTCCACCAATCAGTCTCCCCAGTCTACCAGAGGAGTCAAAAACACAATGAAGGCTAAGAACACACCATCTTAACTCGATATAAGAATCCCCAGGCTTCTTAGAGTTGGAAAGGACCCCAGAGGCCTAGATACAGTCCAACCTCTTCATTTTACAGAGGAGGAAACTGAGACCCATCAAAGGGAAGGGACTTATCCAGGGTCACACCTAGACTCCTAGACCCAGAGTTGGAAGGGACCTCAGAGACCTAAATCTAATCTAATCCCTTCATTTTACAGAGGAGGAAACTGAAGGGCAGGCAGAGGAAAGATCACACAGCTGATAGAAATATTTGAGGCAGGATTTGACCCCAGATCTTCCAAGTTCAGGGCCCTAATCACTGTGGCACACTGCCTCTCCATCTAGCAGCTCCAATGAGCTGCCTCCCTGGGCCCTGCATGGAGTTCTGAGTATAGACTCTCAGGGAATCCCAGCATGACTTTGAGGCCTGAGTAGTGACTATACCTGCAACTGCCCTTAGGCCAGCAACAAACCCAGCCTCATCCCCAGGGACTGGGGCATCCACATGGCCAGAAGAGAACTGACCAATAGGGGAAAGCTGGAAATAGCAACCACCCTATGGCGTTACTCAGCGCATGCTTCCCCTTTTCACAAAAGGAATAGAAACTGTTCTGGAAAGAACTTTCATTTTCAGAGAGTCAGACAATTTCAAATCAAAGGCAATTTTTCCAAGGCTCCTGGACTGGGTATGAGGCATTCTGGAAGGTATCCTGCCTTGGTAGGTGGTAGAGATCTGGATTCAAATCCTTCTTCTAACATTTACTAGCTGTGTGACCAAGGCTAAGACACTTATTTCCTCTGAGCCTGGATTTTCTCATAGGTTAAATGAGGATAATAAAGTCTGCAGTTAGTCTACAAACATTCATTAGATACCTACTATGTGCCAGGCACCTTGCTAAGTGCTGAGGACACAGATAAAAAGGAAAAGGAAGACAGACCCTGCCCTGAAGGAGCTTACATTATAATGGGGGATGATGTGATACTCCCACGTCAAAAAGTTGGGGAGGAAGAGAAGGTAGCCAGCACGAGGGCATGATAAAGAAGTCCAGGGAAATCCAGATAAGTGCAGCTGGGAGGAAATGAGAATACTGCCTACTCACAGGGTTGTTGTGGGGACCAAATTAAACCACCAAAGATTTCAGATGGCAACCCAAAATCCTTTGGCAGACCACAGGTTTACCTTACAGCACTACATACATGGCAACTCTTTTTTAGTCAAAATCCACATGAATTTTATGTTTAATTCGCCCCTGATAAAGTCCAGAGGCCTGATATGGATAAGTCACTACCTTCCCTGGACCTCAGTTTCCTCCTCTGTCCAATTTTGGCCCTCCTTCCCCCTCCAGCTTCACCTTTATCTGTTGACACTCAGCAGCTCCCTTGATGAATGGTCCTTCAGGTCAATGGAAGCTGCTGTCAAAAGAATGAAAATGGCTTATAAATCACAGGCTCAGACATCTTGAGCTAGTAAGAACATTGGAAAAGATTTAGCCCAACCCCCTCATTTTTAGATGAGGTAACTGAGGTCCAGGGAGGTGAGGTTAGGCCCAAGATCACCTATAAGATCCAAGAGCTAGAGCTTGGCAGAACCCAAGAGGCCTAAATCTAGTCCACTTGTTCATTTTGCAAAGGGGGAAACTGAGGTAGACAGAGGTAGCCTGAGATGGTATTTGAACTCAAGTCTTCCTGATTCCAAGTGCTGTGCTCTTCCCTCTCCTTTTTTCCATCACTGGAGAAATAGGAGGGGCTTGCTTAGGGCTGAAGGCCCTTGTTCAAGGGTCACAATGGCCAAAGGGCTCAATAGCAAGTGGCCAGTCTACTGGTGCTGAGCATTTTTGCACTTGGAGTGGTCTCCAGATAGCAAACATGGTTTGTTTTTAGGCCTTCCCAGGTGGATCAGACCCTCCTTAGTCCTTGCATCCCAACATAAGATTTAAAAATCTGGCGTTATATCTGTGACATGTTGAGACATGAGAGGAGGCCTCTTTGTAGTTATATGACTATGCAAACACCATTCTGAACCAAAAACTGCAATGAAAGTTACTAGTTTCCTAAACCCCAAACTACAACTTTTCACAGTCAGTGAAATCATTTAAATGATAATCAAACCCACAGATTTTCTTTCTCATTACCTAAAAAAAGGCTACTTACTGAAAATAGACATTGCCTGAGTTTTTCTTCCCAAACAAGACTTGGCCCGTCCTTTGTGGGCCCCTGGGGTGTATATTCTCTTTAGAGACAAGAGAGGAAAACATTTTTCATTCCCCATGAGCCGGTGTGGAGCCCTTTGAGTAATAATGCTCTTAGCATGTTCTCTGGTTGGGGGAATAAGAGGGAGGGCAGAATAAAGCATACATTAATCAGATGCATGACAAACTTTGAAAGAGAGAGTGGGAAACAAAAAGAAGGAAAAATCTGGGAGAATAGGATGGAGAGAAATACCTAATTTCTTCCCAGAATGCCCATAGAGAGGCTCAACACAAACTCACATTTAAAGAAAGGAATGTGGGAAGACTGGTGTAAGGGAGATATTGGAAGGGTATAAAATAGGCAAAGGGCTGCTAGGTGGCACTGCAATGGATACAGTGCTGGGCCTGGGGTCAGGAAGACCTGAATTCAAATGTGACCTCAGACACTTAGTAGCTGTGTGACCCTGGGCAAGTCACATGGCAAGTTTCAGTTCCCTCATCTGTAAAATGAGCTGGAGAAGGAAATGGCAAATCACTCCAGGATCTCTACCAAGAAAACCCGCTATGGGCTCGTGAAGAGTTGCACACAACTGAAATGACTCAAAAGAAGATGAACATAAAAGTCAGAAGGTTCTCTGAAGCTGCATCAAACTCTTTTGCTACTACCAGGAGACCAACCCTCAATCTTGCCATTTCTAACTTTTAGAATACTGAGACCATGCCCTTCAGCTATATTGCAGTGGCTTCTCCTTTTGGGGTTGTTAAGTCATGTTTGCATTTCTTCTTTCTCACCAGAAAGAAATTTGATTGCCTGTTTAGCCCTCAAGCTATGGCTCCCAAACCCAAATGCTCAGTGCTTCTCACACTCCAGTGCTGAGACATAATAATCTGAAGATCTGGAAGCCGGGCAAATTGTTAATGCTGTTGGGCTAACAACCAGAGGGCATTTGGGAAGTGCTTGGCTGTTTCTATTGCTGGACAGAGTTAGGCTGAGCACTGTCTTATGGGAGTCAGACCTGCAGGGCATCTTCCCACCAAGGTCCCAACATTCTACCTTCCCTCCAGGAGGGTTGGGGCACTCCAGGATATCAGAATACTATTGTCTCCTAGGTCCCCTTGGCCAACCCATAATATGGAAGTTTGGGGGTGGTTCAGGTGGGAGGATGGTTGGAGTTTGGAAAGACTGCCAAGGAGGTGACAGGAGAAAGAGGGGCTCTAAGGGTGTACAGGTCTTCCAGCCCCTCGCTAAAGGCCATTCATGCCTCTGTGTGTGCGAACAATACAACTTTTACATGTGAACATGTGTATATACCATATATATGCCTTAATATTTCCAAAGAGCTGTGATTTCTTGACTATGATTATTCACTGTCCCTCCCATACAAGAGTTTTACAACCTGTGGAGTACAAGACCCTTGGTGAGTGGTAAGCAATAGAAAAAATTACTGGCTATTTTTGAATACTATTCATGCATATATGTATCACTTTTAAACATGAAAGCAAGGTCCAAATCAAATTTTAAAAAAGATGTAGGTGCTGAATTCACTGGGAACTTAAAGTCTCTGGGCAGCCTGCAGGGTCCTGGGTGCGGGTGACTGGGAATCTGTCCCATAAGCTCCTCACACTTCCCTTTGTGATTCTACCCAAGATCCCTCGATCCATCCCTATGTAACTCCTCCTCCAGGTCTCAGCCACCGAGGGAAAGCCCTCCCCCCCACTTCTTGGAGGTACCTATGGTGGCCCTACATTCTAATGTGGAGCTGATGCCCTCACAAGCCCATCAGATGGTGGAACCAGAGTCTGTGTCACCCTAGTGCACGTGGGGGCCCATTAGATACTAGACTACTAATGGTCTCTCTGCTACTAATCCACCATGACATAGGTCAGAACTCCCATCTCTGTGCATGAATGACCTATGAAAGATATTCTGGGTTGGGTCAGAGGTCAAAATGGCCTGGGATGCCAGATGGCTATATCTTTACTTAAGCCCAATACTTGAGGATCAGGGCAATAAGCCCATTCCTTTTCCCCACCCCTCCCCGAAGGTACCTAGCAAGTCCTTGAACAGAGGATTAGAGATTGGGGATGCTGCCCAAAGACTGGTGCCCACTGCCGGCCATATTCCCTACCCCTCCCCTTTTGAGAGACAGCATAGTGGTTTGGGTATCAGAGGACCTGAGTTAAAATCCTGACTGATACTTATTATCTGTGTGACCTTGGGCCTAACCTTATCTCCCTGGGCCTCAGTTACCTCATCTAAAAATTAGGGGGTTGGGTTAAATCCTTAAAATGTTCCTACTAGCTTGAGATGTCTGAGCCTGTGATTTATGAGCCATTTTCATTCTTTTGACAGTAGCCTCCATTGGCCTGAAGGACCATTCATCAAGGGAGCTGCTGATTGTCAACAGAGAAAGATGAAGTTGGAGGGGGAGGAGGGACCTAAATTGAACAGAGGAGGGAACTGAGGTCCAGAGAAGGTAGTGACTTGTCCATATCAGGCTGCTGGACTTTATCAGGGGCCAATTAAACATAAATCATGTAGGTTTTCCTAAAAAAAGCTTTCACTTATATATTGCTGTAAGGTTTAATTTGGTCCCCATAACAGCCCTGTGGGGTTGGTTTATTGAAGGCATTGTTCTAGTTGTTTAACCAGTACCTTCCAGCTCTGGATCTATGATCCCTTAACTTGTGATCTTCTGTGTGCTGTTTGACCCTTGGGCACACATTTTAACTCTCTATACCACAATTTTCTCCTCTGAAAAATGAGAGGGTCAGACAAGATGGCCTCTAAAGTTCCTTCTGGTCCTAGAGCTTGGACGCTATGTTCCTAAGAAAGTGCTGAAAATGACACCATTTTTATAACCATCTAGAAACATGATGGTAACTGCTGGTCTTCAGAATATGAGATCTTTATTCAATAACTAAGGCATTAAAGGAACACTACCTGACAAAACTGGATCACATCCATGTAGTTCAGGGGTTCCCAGCCCAATGGGGAGGTTTCTGGGAAGATTTCAGGGGGTCTGAGAACTTAGATGGGGTAGAAAAAAGTCATCTTGTTTTTCACTGACCTCTAACTGAAACGTAGCATTTTCTCTAATTATTGAACAACACATAGTGCTGAGGCTGCTTTCCCAGACCACCAAAGGGGTCCCTAACATCTAAAAGCTCAACCTGCCATGGCCTAGACATTTTCTCCATAAGGGAAACTCCAAAACCTAGAGGAAGAAGCAGTTGAATGGAAGGCTGGTTTCCAGCTTCCCTTTGGAGAATCAAAGAAAGGACTTAGGATCAATCAATTAATTGCTCTGCATTTATTAAGCACTGACTGTATGCCACAAACTGTATTGGACTCTAGGAATATAAACATGAAGAATGAGACAATCTTCCAGGAGTAGGCAACATAAACATGTATACACATATATAGATACACACATACATACAAATACACATGTGCACACACAGAAGAAAAAAAATAAATCCAAAGCAGTTAGGCAAATAAGACACTAAGCAGTTCAGGGGTAAGGAAAGACTTCATGTAGAAGGTGGTTCTTGTTTGTTGTTGCTGTTCAGCCTTCGTTTTTATTTTTTTTGGAGGGCAATTGGGATTAAGTAACTTGCCCAAGGCCACACGGCTAGGTTTTTATTTGTGTGTGCATTAAGTGTCTGAAGCCAGATCCGAACTCAGGTCCTTCTGATTCCAGGGCCAACACTCTACTCACTGGGCCACCTAGCCGCCCCCTCATCCTTCGTTTTTGAAGAGGACCAGTGACCTCAGGAGGGTGATGTCTTGACTTGCAAGTGCATTGGATTTAAATGAGGCAGAGCTGTACAAAGCCATCAACCTCACTCTCTCCTCCAGTCATCACAGTCTAGTGGCAAGACATAGGTCAGGACAACTGATGATGGCCCAGGATGCAATGGGAGACCTTGGCCTAAAACTAAGGTCTTTTCCCAGGTCTCAGTTTGTCTGAGGCAACACCCATTCAGTAAAGGCTAGGCAAGAATTGAGGTCAAAGATGTACTTTACCTTCACAAAAGACTCAGTCAGGGAGGGAAGACCCTCAGAGTTTCTGGCCAGGGTGGTGCTTGGGCTGCAACTTGAAGGAAAAGAAGGATTATAAAAGGTAAAAATGAGGAAGGAGGGCATTCCAAGCATGGGGAACAGCTAGTGCAAAAGACATGGAGATGGGAAATGGAGGAATAGTATGTGGGGAAAAGAAAGAAAGCCAGCTTGACTGGGGCAACCAATAAATGTTAAAAGTGGAGTGATAGGATTTTAGATCTAGAGCTGAGAGGGACCTCAGAGGCCAACTAGTCTAACCCTCTTATTTCACAGAGGAAGAAACTGAGGCCCCAGGAGGGGAAGAGACTGGCCCAAGGTCACACAGGTAGTAAGTGGCAGAGCTGGGAACTGGAATCCATGTTCTCTGACTGCCAAGACAATTCTTTTCCCACTGACTGCTATCTCCCAAATCGAGGGTGGTCTTATCCTATGTCCAAAGCAACATGACTATTTTACTTTTCGCTACACACAATGAACCTGGGCTCAATGACATCAGAATGAAAAGAATCAAAACCTATGAACCACCATCACTGCTGAGGAACAAGGAAGAAAGAAGAAAGATTCTATGGCAGAAGTTCAGAAGGGGACAAGACAAGAGTGAGAGTTTCAACAGTAGCACAGACTTTAAGAAAAAGTTTAAAATGTTTTAAAAAGCAAGTTGTGCCTAATAGAAATTTGTAGCCTCACATTTGATCCTCTTTTCCATTTTGAAAAGGTTCTTTCTTTGGATGGTCATTAAATTCAAAATGAAGAAATTTTTAAAAATTCTATTAAATTTTTTAAAATTCTATTAAATTTTTTTTAATTCTATTAAAAACTTTGCAGTTCTTTAAGCTAGGAGTGTCATACACATGTCCCACAACATTCCTGAGTGCAAATTATATTAAAGTGTAATTGGGAGAGATGTAACAAAATAAATAAAAATAGAATAAAACATAGATAATGTAAATATATGGTTTTCTAAGTCAATACATGGCCCACCGGGATCCTTATGTATGGTTTAGTGGGCCCTGTTTCTATTTGGCTTTGATACCACTGGGCTAGACTAAATCAAACATGAATGAATGAATCAGCATTTCTTAACTACATACTCTGAGCCAAGTACTCACTGTACACATAGGTTTATGTTTTTTCATCCTTGGTAATTCCAGTGCAAAGATGGGGAAAGGGAAGAAAAGTGAAAAAGATGGTGGGAAATATTATTTTGGGATTAAGAGAAGAAAGAGGCTGATCCCTACGTGACATAAATACATATATTCTTCCAGAAGGGAGTTATAAGGTGCTGGATTTGACTGAGTCTTAACTAACAAGAAATGAATGGCCAATGATGTTGGAATCATTTCAGACTCGGCTGTCTACGTGTGGTAAGATCAACAGGTAAAAGCAAAGGTCAAAACGAAATCAGAATAAAGGCTAAAGATGAGACAATGCTGTATGTACTTACGTTGCTGCCAATCTGGCCTATTCAAACAGCTTGTTGGCTTATCTTCAGATAAGATTAAATCTTTCCGAGAATGATTGACACATACACAGAGGGGACATGGTTGGACAGCAGTTCATCTGAAAAAGATCTGGGAGTTTTCACGGATTAGATTTCATTAGCTTACTAGAAGTCAATAGTGTAACATGACAACCAAGAAAGCTAATGAGAATCTTGGGCTTCATTAAGGGACACCTTAGCTGCTAGGGATAAGAAGACAATATTCTCACTGTACCCTGTCCTGGTTAGGAGTGCACATGACAGTCTGGAGTATTTTGTTCAGTTCTGAGTATCACATTTCAGGAAGGACATCGCTAAGGGGGAGAGAATTCAAAAGATGGCAACCGGGTTGGAGAAGGGCCTTGAATTCATGTCATATGGGGATCAGTTAATGGACCTAGGGGTGTCTAGTCTGGACAAAATAAAACAGAATCAAGAGGACATAATAGCCATCATCAAATATCTAAAGGGTTGTTACATGGAAGAGGGAGTAGATTTATTCTGTTTGGCCCCAGAAGGTCAAACTAGGAACAATGAGTAAAAGGAACAAAAAGGCAAATTGAGGCACAATAGAAGAGAAAACTTCCTAACAATTAGAGTTGTCCCAAAGTAGAATGGGCTGCCCCAGGAGGTAGTGGATTCCACCTCCCTGGAGGTCTTCAAGCAAAAGTTGGATGATTCCTTGTCAGGTACACTATAGACAGAATTCTTTTCCAAGTACAGCTTAGATCAGTGCTTCTTGAACTGTGGGGTCCCAGTCCACAGTTTAAGAAGTGCTGAAGAGGTCATGAGTGGAAAAAGTTTAAGGAGTGGGGCAGCTAGATGGCTCAGTGAACAGAGCACCAGCCTTGGAGTCAAAAGGACCTGAGTTTAAATCCAGCCTCAGACACTTAACACAAAAAACTAGCAGTGTGACCTTGGGCAAGTCACTTAACCACAATTGCCCTATCTTCCCCCCTCCAAAAAGCAAAAAAAAAAAAAAAGCCATGGTAGACTAGATGGACATTGAGATCTTTTCCAATAAAAGAGGGGAACAGGCAGGCTTTTGCAACTATTTCTCAGTAGCCAACCACATCTTCATTCACACAGCTGGTTGAGAAGCATAGATAGAAAATCCCATGTTATTGTTTGTTGATTGAAAACATATGTTTATATCTGTATATATGTACGCATACATGCATACATACATATGTGTGTGTGTGTGTGGTTTTAGTAGAGTAAAATGATGTCTGAAAGACTCTTTCAATGAGGGTCTCACATATATATGTTAGGATCATACAAGATTCCTTGATAAACACAACCACTGAGATAATTCTGCTCGGTCATCCTCTTAATGTAAACATCAAGGGAAACATCAAACAGGAAGTTGAATACCGGCCAAAACTGTTTACAATTGTCCTAGAGGACATCCTGCACAGAGTCCAAAGAGAAGAGGGATTTCCTACAGATGGTGAAACCCTCCAGATGATCCTGTTTGCAGATGGCAGTGTGGTGATTACACATTACATTAACCCTCCTCGAGGGGGTCCATGACAATTAGAAAGAGATCGACCTAAAATTTCACCCAGGTCATGACATCAGGTTGAATGGGCAGTTCACTGAGTGAGCCTATCAGTATGCATATCTGAGATAGGTAATTCAGATGGATGAGGAGCTGGACCCAGAATGAAGAATAGGACAGTGGGCTAGAATCCTACAATGCCATCAATGCTTCTCCTTGTCATCCAAGCCCAATTCTATAATGCCAATATTTTCCTAATGCTTTTGTATGGGTAGGAATCATAATTATGGAACAACATGACTTCAGAAGGATTAAAATGCTAGTGATCAAAGGAATTTTATGGCCTTGCATAAGTCTTTTCCTCTCCCTGGGCCTCAGTTTCCTCATATGTAAAATCAGGAGTTTGAACTAGATGGTCTCTAAAGTCCCTTCCAACTCTAGATCTAGGGTCCTATGTATGCAGGTCACTTCCCCTCCATTGGACCTCAGTTTCCCTAAATACAAAATGAAAGTGCTAGACTAGATGGCTTCTGAGATCCTTTCTATCTCTAAGGCTATGATCCCATGACAAAATGCAAGCAATTTTAGGGAGTAATATATTCATTTAATGACAACAGCTGCTGTCTCTCTTGTCCTTTATGTAGTTACAACAGCCCTGTTAGTCAGGCAGTGGGAGTCTTATTGTCTACTTTTACAGGAGAGCAAACTGAAGCAATTGTGACTTGTCCAGGTTCACACAGCTACTAAGTAGCTAACCCAGATCTTCCTAACTCCAATAAGATAAAAAGTACTCCATCCACTATACCACACTGCCTCTCTTGGGGAAAAGATAAAGAGAACCTGGAGGAGGCTGTAGTGCTAGTGCCTGGAGGGACAAGGTACTAGGGCCATTTTCTCTCCTTTGTTGTAATTATAAAGGCTTCTGGGAGGAGGCAAGTTTTACAGTGATGACCCCTCAGCTTGAGTCTGTATGGCTTTCTCAGTAGGAAAGGAAACATGGACATCCTGGCCAACAGGACTATTAGACCACCTTCCTGGCCAGGAACCAAGAATTCTGCTCTCTGTGTCACTAAGCTGATGCTAGGCTGTCCATGGAGGGCTCAGTTGTTTTCTGGGGTCCCCTGGGATCATTGAGAAACCTGCTAAGTGGGCTGTTTCTTAGCCCTCTGTTCCCAGATCTCTGTGCTCAGTAGCTTAATCCAGACACCCTCCCTTCCCCAGCGGTGAGCCCTCTCATGGAGTTTAGGAGCCTGTGAAAACCCTGGATGAGAGTGGATGACCTTCCAGACCCTGCACAAAGCTAATGGCAAGGATCCCTGCTTTGTCTTTGTTTTTTTTTTTTTTTTTGTTTTGCTAACTCCTGGCCACAGATGTGGGTTTGCACAGATGGTTAAATGACCTCCTTGAGGGCAGAGACATTTTTATCTTTGTAGCCCCAGTGCCTGGCACGGGCTGGCCACTTAATAAATGCCTTTTGATTGATTGATTGTGGGCTTTTTACAAATCATTCCCTTTGATTCACACTCCCACCCAGGGTTTCAGAGCTTGGCTTGTTTTGCCCACAACCAGGGTTTTCCCAGGAAGCCTTAGAACCCAGAAACGGTAGGGTCATAGCATATAGAGCTGGAAGGGACCTCAGAAGGCCGTGTAGGCCAACCCCTTCATTTTATAGACGAGGCAACTGAGACCAAGAGATGTTAAGTGACTTGCCCAAAGGGAATATATTTGGAAAGGACCTTCGGCTCCCATGCAAGCATTTGGGCTAACAAATACATCAAATACAAATAACAAAAACATCAAATACAGAGCAGGCTTTATTTCACCTGACCCTCCCTTCCAAAAAAAGAAAAAGATAATGCAAAATGGTAATAATTGACATTTATATAGTACCTTACATACAATGATCTTATTTGCTTCTCACAATGATTCTGTGAGGTATTAATACAGGCATTGTCATGATTTAGCAGCTAGAGAGACTGAGGCTAAGGCTCAGAGTTAAGTGAATTGTCCAGGGCTACACAGATACTAAGTGTCTTAGGCAGGATTCAAATCCAGGTCTTCCTGACCTCAAGTCCAGCACTCTATCACGATTAAAGCTACCTCTCAGGACAGAAAGAACCTGAACAGTTAAAACAATCAAAATAAGCAAAACAACTCTCCACCTCTCCAATGGGCCTGCTGGTGTGTGTGTGTGTGTGTGTGTGTGTGTGTGTGTGTGTGTGTGTGACAGAGAGAGACAGAGACAGAGACAGAGAGAGAGAATCAGACAGAGACAGAAAGACGGAAACAGAGACAGAGACAGAGAGAGAGAGAGAGACAGAAATAGAGACAGAGAGACAGAAAGAGCTGGGTGCAGTTGTCGGGTAGGGCTGGGGAAGGGGAGCTGCCAGGTGGCTGCTGCTGCTGCTGCAGTTGCCTTCCCTTCCAAGTTCCTGCCCCTGTGTAGGGCCCCCTGAGTTAAGGCTCCACTCCCAACCCAGCAACTAAATCCCCATTGGAAAGGATCATTTCCCCAGCCCCCACCCCAGCAGCTGTCTATAGCTGTCATCCCCTCCCATTCAGTTTCCTTCTGGAAACCATGGATGTGCCCTTAATGGGTTAGGGTTAGCCATGTCCGGCTAAATGTGCTCTAATGCTGAGTGGCCATGACCTTACTGTGTGCAGACTGGAGATCATGGACCTAAGGAAGGAAGGCCTCATGTGGGGCCCAAGAATCCAGGGAATAAATCAGCTGCTCTCCTAAACAGGCTGGCCAGGGATGGGCTGAGGCTGAGTTTACATAGAAAATCATTGAACCCAAGGACCGAAACTTTGGTGTGGTTTCCAAGATCATCCATATCAGGAACGGCCCTTCAAGTTCACGCTTTTAGAGGACTGTTTATTGGCATTTTTGCTTGGGAGCTGGCCAGGTGCAGAAACAGCCATACCTACCTACCTGAGCCTACCCCCACACCTTTGTGTTGTGATCTTCAGGCCTCTGGACAAAATCTTGAGAGCCAGTTAGTTTGCTCCCTTCATTCTAGGGCCCTAGGATTGCAGGCAGTGCAGTGTAGTTGGGCATAGAAGCCTAGACTTGAAATCAGGAAGAACTGGATTTGAATCTCTCTTCTGACACTTATTATGTGACTCTGGACAAGTCACCTCCACTCCCTGGGCCTCAGTTTTCTCCTCTGTAACATCAAGGGGTTGAATGTGATGAATTCTGAGGTCCTTTCCAATTTTAGATCTAAGATCCTATATGCGACCTTGGGCAAGTCACCTCCCTTCCCTTGGCCTCAGTTTCCTTATGTGTAAAATAAGACAATGGACTCAATGACCTCTGAGGTCCCTTCTAGCTCTAAGTCCTAAAATCTATGATTTATATCAGGAAGAGCCCTTAGATAGCTAGTACCACCAGCACAAGAAGAGGAAACTGAAGTCAAACAAAGGGAAAGTGACATGCATAGAACAAGGGTGTTGTAGTGGACCTAGGGTGAGGGTCTAAGGTTCTTTCTATAGTCCTATGAACAGGGGAGGGGGATCTGGGACTAGAACTCAGTTCTTCTCTGCCCCACCCCCAGGGCTGGTTCCATTATATCACACAAATATGGTACCTGGGAAGGGATAACACATTAATTCAAGTTAAGTCAAGTCAAATCCCTACCATGTGCCAGGCACTGCATTAAGTGTGGGGGGTGTACAAAGACACTAGTCAACCAATGGAACAGCAGGTCAAAGGGTTCCCCTGATCCCCTCAATTACCCAAGTGTATGTATTTTTATCAACAGAGATCTGAATCTAAGATAATGAGACTTGCTGGGATAAGCAAGTTATGATGGAAGGGAATGGGAGAAATTCAGAACAAGGAGTCCTGCCGAGAGCAAGAGAAGGCCCAGGTGGAAAGAGCTTGGACAGTCAAAGGCTGGAATGAAGATGTTGAGCTTGCCAAAGGTAAAGACAAACTTTGTTTCCATCAATCATTCAGTCAGTATCCATTTATTAAGTACCTACTACATGCCAGACACAATGCTAAGCACTAGGGATGCAAAGAAAAATAAAAGACAGTCTCTGCCCTCAAGGAGTTTAAATTCTAATGGCCTCTCTGCCACCTTCAATTCTGCAATTAGAAATGATCCTTTGGGTTAAGCCATTATCCCCATGAAGTTCCAGTTGAAACAAGAATAACAACAGTAATAATAATTCAGGGGCAGCTAGGTGGTGCTACAGTGGATAGAGTTCTGGGCATGAAGTCAGGAATGCTTATCTTCCTGAGTTCAAATCTAACTTCAGATATTTCCTAGCTGTGTGACCCTGGGTAAGTCACTTAACTCTGTTTACCTCAGTTTCTTCATCTGTAAAATGAGCTGGAAAAGAAAATGGCAAACCACTCCAATATCTTTGCCAAGAAAACCCCAAATGGGGTCACAAAGAGTCTGACATGACTGAAACAACTAGACAACAATAATAATTCATATGTACATAGCCCTTCCTATCCATCATCTAATTTGATTCTCCCAACAGCCCTGGTAAGTAAGCAGGACAGGGCACCCGACCTTCATTTTACAGATGAGAAAATGGAGTCTTAGAGAGGTAACTCAGGAAGGTCCAGTAATTGTTTTCTCTCTGGCTGTCCCTTCCTGTCCCCCAGAGTTAGTGTAGAGATGGATGGCTCCAACCCTGGCTGGAAGAGAGCAGCATACAGATTGTGTTCTTGTGGTCTGTGGCCCCCTGGCTGGCCTCTTCTGCTCTGAGACACAGAGTCCCAGGCTTTACCCAGGATTACACCAGCACACTGTACCACCATAAATAATGTAAGATGATGCCCTATCCTTAGAGCCTAATGCAATTGAGAATGCTGTGTATAGTGGACTACCACTTAATTGGAAAGATGTACTGGGCCATTGGGGATGCTACAGTACATTTAGTACATTCATTCTAACTCTTTCCCAGAGCCCAGGAAATGCATTGCAAAGATGGAGGTGAAGCCCAACAGATAGAAGAATTTTTTCCCCTGGGCTCTGAAGGAGAATTTGACATTTAGTTTGTCATTTGGGCTCTTCAATCAAGGCTTGGCAAAGGGGGTGGGGGTTGAAGGTGCATTGACTTAATAGGAGTATACTGGAAGGTTTCAATTTAATCAGTGTGGGTGCTCCCTCTGTCAATATAGACCCCCATTTTACATGTGAGGAAACTGAGGTCTAGAGAGAGAAATGACTTAGTCAACATCACACAGCTGGGAGTTGAACCCTGGTCTTCTGGTTCCCAATACAGTTGTTAGAACCATTGTCAGGAGAAATAGTAAAGGTGGGAATGGTGCACTCAGTCAGTACTATGGCGAGGGAGAATACAGAGTCAATATCAACCAATCAATCGATAAGAATTTATTAAATGGGGGTGGCTAGGTGTCACAGTGAATAGAGCACCGGCCCTGGAGTCAGGAGGACCCAAGTTCAAATCCAGCCTCAGACACTTAACACTTACTAGCCATGTGCCCTTGGGCAAATCACTTAACCACAATTGTCCTGCCTTCCCCCCTCCAAAAAGCAAAAAAAAAAAGGATTTCTTAAATGCCTACTATGTGCCAGACACTGTGCTAAGAGCTAGGAGTTGCCATGGACTGTCACTGTAGGCATACCAGGGCAGTGTGTGTTGGGGGGGGGGGAAGGGGAGGGATTAATGAAGAGGAAGAGGAGAAACTGTTGGTTTGCTAGGCTGATAGGTACTGGGTAACCTTGGGGCAGATTCAACTGTATACAGAGGGAGCTACTTTGATAGAAATTAATCTCCCAGGGTCAAATGCTAGAATGCCCCCCAAAATGCTAAGCCCTAGAAAGCTGGGGTCCATGAGGCCCCTGTGTATTTCTGTTTCCCTTCCCTCACTTGTCTGGGGACCATGACTGTACTTAGCATCTGATGGGGTTAGGTTTCCATTGCCCGTCTACCTATAATGCATTATCGGTCCTTCTGGAGCCAGTCCGCCTAACCTGCAACTCAGAGACAGCTAGTCTGTAACTCTAACCCCTCACCCTAGGGTTTATTGAATGTATCAAGCCTAGAGCAGGGGATTTTACCCATTTTGGGTGGACTGGACTCTCTTTGGGTTATCATACCATATCATAGTTATCATAATCTCTAACTATCATCACTATAATGTTCTATTACATTCACAAACCATCATTTGTTCAGCCATACTTTAATTGGTGGCCTAGCACAGATTGAGACCTAGGTCTTCTGACCTCAAATCTCAAGCTCTTTCCTTTAGTCTCCAATGCTCTCCTCCTGGGGATTGGCCAGACCCAGTTAGCTCAAGAATGAGCCAGCTTTTTGGCTGTGACTGCCCCTGGGTTCCAGGGGAGAATGTTTTTATTTTTTTAAGTACAATTTTACTTATATCTTTCATTTTTATATCACAGTCATTTCTGGATATATTCTTCCCCAAAAGTAACAACACATAGTTAAGCAAAACCAATCTACATAATAACCCCATCTGATTATGAATGTTATATTCCACAACCATAGTCCCCCACCTTTCTAAGAAATGAGGGACATAGATTTTAGGAGAAAATTGGAGGAGCAGTCAGAGGCAGAGCTGAATCCCCTTTCTACACTATAATACCTCCTGGGAAGACTGGGCTAATAAAGAATCTAATAATAATGACCTAGTAGACATTATTGTCCACTATATGACCATGGGCAGCTCAGTGGCATTGCAGTGGATAGAGCACTGGGCCTGGAGTCAAGAAGACTCATCTTACTGAGTTCAAATCTGGCCTCAGACACTAGCTGTGTGACCCTGGGCAAGTCACTTCATCCTGGTTGCCTCAGTTTCCTCATCTGTTAAATTAACTGGAAAAGGAAATGGCAAACCAAGCCAGTATCTTTATCAAGAAAACCTCTAATGAGGTCATGAAAAATCAGACTTGACTGAAAAAATGACTGAATAGCAAAGTGGAAAGAAGTTGGAGAAGGGAACCAAGTGAGCCTTACTTCTCTTATTCCCCTCTAGCAAAGGTATCAAAGAATCTCTTCACCCAGTTTATGATGGCCTGAACCTAGAGATTCCCTCACCTTATTCTTTCCCTAGCCCTCTTGCCTCTGTGCCCTAAACAGAAAGGGAATTGTCTAAATTTCTTCAGAGCTAAACACAGAACTACACCTAGGCTATGCTGTTTTGGACAAGATCAGAGAAGGCAGAGGGAAAAAAAAATTTAAGGTTGCAAGGTTTGGGGCTGTAAGTGGGAAATGGGGGTGGGGGTAGGGATCAAAGGAAAGAAAACAGCCCTGGAGGAATTCTGAACATTGAACAGGAAATTTTTAAAAAGGATCATAGAATCAAAGCTGGAAGGGGCCTCAGAGGTCAGTAAATCTAATCCCCTGAATTTATAGATGAGGAAACTGAAGTTTGATGAAACAAAGCCACATATATGGAAAATGTCATAAGTGGCATCTGAACTGAGGTTACTTTAGCACTCAAGCCACTGCACTGGCTAAGGTGACCCTCGAGAATTTGGGACTCACTGGCTACCTGACCAAAGGCACTGATGCCAGGCCCCTAATGGACAGGGGGAAGGCTATGGTCAGCCTGTTTGGCCTCTTATCTTTATGGAACCCTGAAGGAGCAAGGGTCTTCCCTGGGTAGGCTGGGGATCATACAGTAATCTCATGAAAGGCTTCCCACTGCAAGGATACAGCAGTCTGGATGCCAGCCCACTGGCGAGAGAATCTAGCTGCCACAGTTGCTGGGTAGAGGTAGAATGAGGTCCTCTGCTGCGGACCTCCTCTGATGCCCTTGGAGCAAAAGCCCTGCCTGCTTGGGCCAAGTTGGAAAGGCTTCAGATGGACTCAGTGACCCGCTATTGTCTGGGGCTCAGCCTGGCTTAAGTGTATAACTGCCAGAAGGCTGTTAAAGTGCAGAGGGGCTGCTCTCTCTGTCAGTGGAGGGGGTGGGTGCCTGTGCTGCTGAAAACAATAAATTAGTATTCATTGTCTGCTATGGGCCCTGGATTTTGGGGAGTATAGGTCTAGAGGCTGGAAGAGAGATCAGGGGCCATCAAATCCAACCCTCATATCTTACAGAGGAGGAAACTGAGGCCCAGGGAAGTGGAGTGACTTGTCCAAAGTCACACATAGGATCCTAGATCTTGTACTGGAAGGGGCTTCAGAAGCCATCTAGTCCAACCCCCTAACTTTACAAAGAGGCTCTGGGAACCCCTCCCTCTTCTCTCCATCTCCTTCCCCTCTCCTCCCCTCTGCTCTCCTCTCCTCTCTTCTCTCCATCCTTCTCTCTTGTCTCTTCTCTGGATCTAACTCCCAAGAGTAGGTTTTCTAGAGTTTACCCAAAGGAAAAAGAGTAGTCACTGAAACATCATCAAGCTGCAAGAAAAAAAGTTAAGTCTCAAAAAATTCCAGCTAACCCAACAGGGAGACATCCAAGCTAGCCGGTCCCCCCACGCCCCTTCCATTTTCCCCTGGCTGACTAGAGGGCCAATATCATTCCTTCTCTAGCCTGGAGACTGGCATTAAAGGAAAAAATGGAAGCAACAACTAGGACTCAAAGTCTAGCATGAAGAGGTCTTACCTGGGCTTCTTTCTCCTTTTCCTTCAAAGACATGCCACGTTGGCCTTACGGTATGCTGAACCGGCGTAGAACAAATAACAGGCCAGATGTCCTGGCTCTCTTTCCTCTGACCTGCAGCATCCTGGAAGATGGGCCCCCTTCTTCCGGGCCCTCACTGGCAGCAACCTCTCTGCTCCCACAGCTTAGCTGCTCAGCCTCCCTTCTCAAGGACCACCCAAGTAAAGGACCTCCTGCTTGTTTCTGGGAGGTCTTCCTTCCTTGATGCCCTCAGCCCCAAGTAATCGGCATCCTTTCATGTCTCTTTTGGCATGAGAGCTGAGGAAAGGCGACCTGGCTTCCAGTTACAGCTTGGATTCTAGAGACCTGCCTGCCAATTAATTACCTCCCTGGGCCTCAGTTTCTGTTTCTGTAATGAGGAGGTTGAACTAAAACTGTGGGATTCCTTTCAGCTCTAAAGCTAGGCTCTTATTTTGAGTTACTTCATGTCTTGGGGTTTCAGTTTTCTCCTCTGTGAAAGGAAGGGCTTGGACTAGATTAGGGGTGGAGAATCTTTGGCCTGGAGGACACATGTGGCCCTCTAGGTCCTTGAGTGTGGCCCTTCGACTGAATCCAAACTTCACAGATTTTCTGTTTCACTCACATAGATGCTACCTTGGTGCAGGCTCTCATCACCTCACCCCTGGACTACTGCCACAGCGTTCTGGTTACTCTCCCTGCCTCACTCCCCACTCTAATCCAGACTCAACTCAGCTGCCAAGGTGTTTTTCATAAATTGAAGGTCTGACCCTGTTACCTGCTTCCTCAATAACCTCTGCTGGCTCCCTATTACCTCCAGGACCACATTGAAAATCCTCTGTTTGGTTTTACAAGCCCTCCATGATCTGACTTCCTCCTACCTTTCCAGTCTCCTTACTCCTTAGTCCCCTCCATGTACCTGCCTCACCTTATTTTGCCATTCCTCACACACAGCACCCTATCTCTCAACTCTGGGAGTTTCTACAGGCTGTCTCCCAGGCCTAGAATTCCCTCCTTCTTCATTTTCACCTCCTGCTTTTCTTGACGTCTTCTAAACGTCAGCTGAAATTCTACCTTCCATAAAAATCCCTCCCTAGTCCTGTCCACTGCCAGCCTCTTCCCTTAGAGATTACCCTGCGTGGATCTTGTATGTAGTTTCAAACTGTCTCTCTCAGAATATGAACTTCTGGAGAGCAGGGACTGGGTTTTCACCTTACTTCTTATCCCCAGGGCTTAGCACAGTGTCTGGCACACAGCAAGGGCTTAGCAAATACTTGCTGACTGGCCTGGCTGATGAGAGGCTTTTCTCCCTTTCTCCTGACATTTCCAGAATACCAATGGAGTATTTGGACACTCTGCTTCCCATCCACCGATGGCTGTCTCCACACAATCGGCCCATCTTTTTCAATCAGACATTCCTCTGATAACATCCTTCCCTCCAGTCCTTCTTTGAAGTTCCTTATGTATAATGTGCTGCAGCCAGCTCACAGGCACCCTGGGCCTCTCCATTGCCCTCCAAGTGATGCTCATTTCAATTCTTTAGAGACTGTTCCTTCCCATCTCTTATAACCATATAACAACGGTGGAATACTGATATTCAAGAGATGGGTCTTCATTTCCGGGGAAGCTTGGGTCACTAAAGGAAGATTGCCAGTCTTTTCTGCTCTGCTTTGGCTCTAGGCCCAACCCTGGGTCCACTGTGTTGGGCCTTTCCTAATCAGTGAGTTATTATATATGTACATAATATATGTCTACACCTATATACACATCTGTATGTGTGCCTAACAATATAGTATAAATACTGTATTCCGTTATGAGCCTAAATTTCCTTTTTTTCTTTGTAAGTTTGCTTAAATATATTTCCTAAAAAAATGTACATTTGCAAAAGAGCAGAGTATTTAAATAATGGGCAGGATTGTCGGGCCTGAAAAGAAGGGTTCTTAACTGGGGATCATGGCTCAACTTCAAGGGGTCCACGAAACTTGTGTCCATGACACAAAGGGTCAGAGTCACTTCATCCAGAAGGACCTCTTCATTTTACAGAGAAGGGAACTGAGGCTCAGAAAGAAGTGGGTTATAACATGGGGCAGTGGAAAGGTGTGTGTGCACGTGCATGTGCATTCACTATAGCAGCTCGCCATGACTACCTAGCCCTCTTCTCAACAGCTGCCCCTTTTCTGACTCCCCCCCAATCCCTCCCACCATACTTTCTCTAGTTCTGGACCTAGGGAAGGCCTGGGCCTTTGGTTTCATCAGCATAGTGAATGCTTTATCAATGCAGATTGGCACCTTCTCAAACAATTTTGAGTCTTAGAGAATTGCCCAGACCAAGACAGAAATGAGGATCACTAATCCATAAGGACTTAGAAAACCACATATTAACATTATCTATGACCTTAGACACTCACTAGTTGTGTGACCCTGGGCAGGTCACTTAAGGTTTTTTGGCCTCAATTTCCTCATCTATAAAATGAGCTAGAGAAGGAAATGGCAAGCCACTCACTCCACTGTCTCTGCCAAGAAAACCCAAATGGGGTCACAAATAGTTGGACACAACTGAAATGATTGAACAACACATGTTCTATTTTATTTTTATTTATTTTGTTAAATATTTCCCAATTACATTGTCATTGGTCTAACTGTATTCAAGAGTGTTATGGGTTCACATCAGGTCTGTGAGCTGCATTTCTGACACCTCTGGCCTAGACCATAAGAAGGGAAGTGACTTGTCTGGGGTCACACAGCCAGCAGGTGTCAGAGAATGAGTCTTCTTCCCACCTTGAGGCTAACTTTCTATCCAATCCACAATGCTGTCTCTTCAGAGTTATAATTATCTCAATACCACCACCGATACTCAGAAAAACATGCCAATCCGCCCCCCCCATCACTCTTCTCATCATCTCTGTAATTTTTCAAACCAAAATACCCTTCCATGGCTACCACTCCCCATATGTTGTCTCCCCCATTAGAATGTCAGCTACTTGAGAGCAGACACTGTCTTTGTTTTTATATCGCTAGTTTAGCTTGGTAATAATAATAGCTCACAATTATATAGCACCTACTATATAGACACTAAGAACTTTACAAATATTATCTATAATAATAAGAATTATTACTATCATTATCCTGAAGGGAGCAGGTATAAGAGACTTTACGGTTGTTGTTGTTCACCCTTCATTCTCAGAGTACCGATGACATCAGGAGGATGGTGTCTTGACTTGTAAGAGAATTGGATTGAAGTGAGGCAAGGCTGTGCAGTCACAAGCCTCACTCTCTCCTACAAAATCAGAGGAGGACATTGAAACTGGCAATGGTCCTGTAATTTTTTAATGTATCGTTAGAGCTGACACACATTGGTAATTGTTTGGATATGGAGACCCCCCAAAAAAAGGAAGAGGAAGAGGGAAAGGTTAGGAAGGTGGGAGGCTGAGTGGCTGCTGAAGCTACCCCGCCCCCACTCTAATTCATCCTCCTTTCAGCCACCAAAGTGATTTTCCTAAAGTGCCAATTTGACCATCCACCTACTCAATAAACTCCAGTGGCTCCCTATTGCCTCCAGGATCAAATACAAAATGCTCTATTTGGCATTCAAAGCCCTCCATAACCCAACCTAGCCCCTTCCTACCTTTCCAATATTCTTACATCTTACTCCTCATCCAGTGACACTGACCTACTGGCTAGTCCATCACCAAGACATTTCTATCTCACTGCTCCATCTCCATTTTCTCTGGCTCTCCCCCAGGCCTTGAACACTCTCTCTTGTACTCTGTTTACTGACTTTCCTGGCTTCCTTTAAATCTCAAAATCCTTTTTGAGCTCTTCCATGGCCTGTGACCAATTCATACCTTTCTTGGAGGCTTTTGATGTAGGAGCTTTGACTTCGTTGTCTTTTTCTGGTTGTATGTTTTGCCACCAAAGTAAGATTCTATAGTATGACTCTTTCCTGCTATTTATTCACCTTCCCAGCCAAATACTTGACTTTCTAAGTCCCTGTCGAGGCCTCTGCTTCCATTGGGCATGGGGGTAGAGGTGGGTATACTGTCCCAGGCTTCTGGGGTTTTCTGCTAGCTGATGGATCCCCTACAGTCTGTGGGCCCAGAGCAGTGGAAGCAGCTGTCACTGCTGCTGCTACTGCCAATGCTTCCCAGGCCACCTCTGCAGCCGCCTTGGCCACCTCTTCCACCATCACCTCTGTCTTCTACACTACCTCCACAGCCTCGGACCATTTGCTCCTCTCTCACCCAGGTCCCACAGAGCTCCCCCACTGACCTTCCTCGATGTTCTTGGTGCTTATGGGTTGAGAAATCCGGAAATCACCATCGCTGCCCCCCCCCCATCCAGTCCCCTGAGGCCTGCTCCCACCTTGGCATAGTTGTGGCCCAGGCCCCAAATGAGCTGCGCTCCCAGCCCTGTGAGATATCCCCTTCCTGTCGGCCTCCCTGGCTGTTGGGCTGCAGATGGGTTTCACTCTGTCATTTTGTGGGTTTAGAGTCACTTTTTACAGAAATTGGAGGTGACTGGGAGAGAGCTCAAGCAAGTCACTGCTTTTACTCCGACATCTTGGCTCCACCCTGCTTCCTTTAAATGTCAACTAAAATCCCATCACCTAAGGTAGGTTTCTCCAACCCCTCTTAATTCTAGTGTCCTCCCTCTCTTAATTATTTCCTATTTATCCTGTATTGAGCTTGTTTTGTATATATTTCTCTTCATATTATCTCTCCAATTAGATTGTAAGCTCCTTGAGGGCAGAGATTGCCTTTGTCTCTTTTTGTATTCTTAGCACAGTGCTTAGCACATAGTAGGTGCTTAATAAATGTTTGTTTATTGACTGATTTCTCAGAATGGGAGATTCAGAGGGATGAGACGGTGGCTTCTGCCTCAGTAAACAGCATCTCAGGACTGTAGCTGGATCTTTTCTCATTAATAGTCTTGCAGGGTCTGTAAAAGGAAGGGAATCCCATGTAGACAGGCAGTCCAGTCTAGTGTAAAGAACACTGCACTGGCAGTCTGAAGTCCTTCATTGGAGTCCTGGCTCTGATGTGTCCAGACTGTGTGACTTAATTCAGTGCCACCTCTGAACAATAGTTTTCTTATCTCTCAAACGGGGATAACAATACCCCCCAGCGATATGCATTACTAACTGCCTGATTGGGTTGTTTGGAGGGAAGTGCTTTGTGGATTTTAAATCTATATGGAAATGAGAGCTTTTATTATTTTCATCATCAGCAACCACTGCCTGGGGCTGGAAATGGAGATGGAGATAGAGATAGAGGTATTGGAAAGTGAGACAAATATAGCCTTGGCCAGGCTGGCCCTTGGGGTTTATTTCCTTTTGGAATCAGTCACTGACATGAGTAGAAAAATGGGATTTACTTCAATTTCTCAGGATTCAAATTCATTGAAACCTGGGAGAATTTTAGTTGAGGGCTGAGATTATCTGGATTTTATCTGACCTGAATTCAATTGGATTGAATGCCTGGATTCAAATCCTGCCTCTCACATGACCTGAATGATCTTGGGCAAGCCCCTTTCCATCCCTGGGCCTCAGTTTCCCTCCTCTGTAAAAGGAAAGGGCTGTACTAGCTGGCCTCTGTGCTCCCTTCAGCTCTAGATTTTGGAGCCCCTGTGTGACCTTGAGCAAGTAAGAGCCCTCTCTGGGTCTCTGTCAAATAAGGGGGTTGGATTTGGTGGTCTCTGGTGGTCTCTGAGCTCCCTTCCAGTGTTCGAGCTCTGGTGGGGCTGTTCTCATTTGAACAGCCTGGATCAGGTTCACAGCAGACAAATCAAGCTAAGCAGCTAGACTGTTCCTCTTCAGCCCTAACGTGACTGGAATCCCAGTTTGCAAGGCATTTGCAGCCACCTGGCAACAGGGTCACGTGCTGTGCTCACCACAGACCTCCGGGTAAATGGGTCCCCAGCGGGCCAGCAACACTGTCTGATGTTCTTGGCCCTTTCTCCCGATTTTTCTCTTGCTGGATCCCACACAGGCTTGGGGAGATATATATGTCTGGGAAAGTGATACTGAAGTCCCAGCTTGCTAAGGCGATAAATATAGACTGCAGCCGCTCTGGAGATTTGGCCAGGATTCCGGGGGTGGGGGGAAGAGGAGGAGGGGGTGACTGATGGGGACAGGCTGACACGCAGCCCCCGGGCTCCTTCTTATTTGTCCTACAAATATTCTCCTGCAGCCATTCATTCATTCAACAAATACATATTCAAACACCTTCCAGTGGGCTACATGGGGAGGGGGCCTCAAATCCCCGTTAGAAGGGGGCCATGGTTGTCACAGAGATGGGACATTAGAACTGAGCACAGCACTTGCTTGAGGGCCAAACATAAACTATCCTGATAGATGATATCAGCCTTATGAGCAAAGCAAGTTATTCTTGGCCCTTCCCCCACCTCACCCCCACCCTACCCCCAACATCTACCCCAGCTCTTAACCCTCCCCCTATTAATATCCAATTCTTTCTCAAGATATGCAAAATCTAAAGATTCCCATTGGATCCACTGGATTCCAGGAGGCAGGAATTGGGGGGGGCTCCTCTTATTCTTGCAGCCTGGATTTCCCTGCCTCTTTATAAGTGATGAGCTTGCTTTTCTCCTAAGGGCTTTCCCTCGAGCAGAGAGGGGGACCAATCAGTCAGGTAGCAAGGGAAATGTCAGCTTATTTCTGGGGAGGACTCTTGCCAAGAGGGCTCAGTGCCATGGGGTGCCCAGTGTCTGCAGCAGCCAGTGCTGCCAGTCACCACCTCGCCTTCCGACGGCTCACCCTCCAGGCCATTCCCACTTTCCCCCACCAAGCCATGGAAAGGAACTCCAAGTCTGCAGGGGCTGAGGACTTTTCCCTGAATCTGTCCAGCAAACCAGTGAGTCCCAGGGAGAGGTGGGATCGATGTCATGGTCAAACTGGTAGGAAGTGGGATCTTTAGGGTTGGGATGGTGGGGAATCTGATTTCATGATCAATAGTGACCAAGCTAGGGGCCTTTGGCCCTCTCACAGTCTAAAAATGATTGTCCGGGGGCCTTGCCCCTAATCTTGAGGTTGGGTGGGGGTAGGGCTTAGTTCTTTCCTAGGCTTTGGAGAAGCTAAACTGAAGGATAGTCAGATCACCTGAATTACAGGCTACAGGAAGAAATGGGTGAGCAAACTCTGCAATTGCCTGGGGCCTACCCAAGGAGGGACCTCCCTTTCCAACTGCTGCTCTCCTTATTTCAAAACTAACAATGAAAAAAGTGGGAGAGGGGGTCAATGTGTATGTTCAGCTCCATGGGAAGTGTTCCTTCATGACAAAGGTCCACACTCTGTAATGTCATCAAATGGACCAGAGGCACTCAATCGATCAGAGAATCCCTTAATATCCCTACCATACTCTCCCCCCAGTTAAAATACTTGCTATCCCAGAAAATCAAACTGGAGTGTGCTGGACACATTTGTCCACATTCCCAATTCTGCATGGTTCTCTGTAGATCTGGAGAGGTTCAAATGGCACTTCTGATGTTTTTGCTTGAGGTTCTAGAACCAAAATGGATGCTCCCACAGCAGAGGGTGGGCTCTCCATTCAGATTGTCAAATATTTGGGGGGAGAGGAAGAAGAGAAGGAAACAAAGTGGCCTCTTGGGTCAGCTTTGACATTCTATGAGCCCATGAGTCAATTGGCCAAGGAATGGTTAGATAATACAGATCATGGGCTGTTGAATATTTTTTTAATCAATCACATTTTCAAATGATGAAAAGTTAGGAGAGATAATTACTATTCTGGATGACAGTGTCAGTATCCACCAAAATCTTGACTGGCTGGAATGTTGGGACCAGTCTAGTAAGATGAAATGCACTGGAGATAAATGTAAAGTTTTAAATTTGGGTTAAAAAAAACCCAATTTCCCAAGTACAAGATGGGGGTGGTATGGCTGAAAAGTTGTTCATCTGAAAACAATCTGGGGGATCTTAGTGGACTGCAAACTCCATATGAGACAAAAGTATGATGTGACAGGAAAACTAACGTAATCTTAGGTTGCATTAAGAGACATTGTATCGGGTACAGAGGAGGTGTACTTTTGTACTTTTGCACTTTACCTGATCAGATTCCATCTGAAGAGTTGTATTTAGTTCTGGGCATTGATGTTTAAGAAGGACATTTTTCTTTGATAAATCAGTCAATAAATATTTAAGTGCCTACTTTCTGCCAGGCATTATGCAAAGCATTCAGGATACAAAGAGGCAAAAGACAGTCCAGTTCCTGCTCTCAAGAAACTCATCATTTAATAGGGTGAAAATACTTATGTACCAACATATATACAGGATAAATTAGGAGATAATTGACAGAGAGAAGGCAGTGCAATTAATAGGAGATAGGAAAGACTTCCTACAGAAGGTGGGATTTTAGCTGGGACTTGAAGGAAGTTATAAGAGCCAGGAAATGATGTAGAAGAATGTTCCAGGCAAGGAAGACAGGCAATGAAAATGCATGAAGTCAGGAGGTAGAGGGGCTTCTTCAATCTGCTCTGGCCTGGGGATTAAAGAGAAATTTAGCACCAACATCTAAGCAGGGCAATCCCTGGAACAGGGAAAAGAGACCCCAATTCCTTAATCTCCATGTATAATCTGTGAAGGTTTCTCATCCAAGGAATTCATTCTTCCCACCCAACCCCCTCCCACTTCATGTTCACAAATTCTAGAGCACAGCACTATGCAAAACATGAACATGTCAGCTAGGTGGCGCAGTGAGTAGAGCGCTGGCCCTGGAGTCAGAAGGACCTGAGTTCGGATCCGGCCTCAGACACTTAACCCACACAAACAAAAACCTAGCCGTATGACCTTGGGCAAGTTACTTAACCCCAATTGCCCTCCAAAAAAAAAACAAAACATGAACATGTGCCTCAGTTTATACATCCAGCATGTTCAGAAAAGTCATGCTAAGAACTTAATACTCTTTCACAGGCAGTGGGGAATTTGCTCTTTAAAGGAACCCTGTGGGAAATGGTTCTATTAAATAAAATATTCTTCCATAAAGTATGTAAATGTTCCCTAGTTCATCTTTAGCAGCCCATTGACAAATTTTTCTGGGCCTTCTCAATGCCCAGGGCTAACTTAGTCCTTGGGGAAATCAGTATTTTTGTAGGCTGGGTTTGCTTAAGCATGGGCCCTTCTAGATGTGAAGTGGACTCTATCTTCCAGACACTACAGGCAAGGGTGGTAGGTAAGACTACGCCCATGACATTCACTTCAATTCATCCAAAGACTTACAAGTCCATTCCAGGAGCACAGAAGGTCAACTCTTCTTCATCAGGCCTTATTGGACAGTTTTGTAGGAAAACAGAAGGAAGTTTCCAACTCTTCTCAAGTGATTCTATCAATCAGTCAATCAACAACCATTTATTAAGCACCTACTATGTTCCTGGCCCTGTGCTACGTGAAGATCTTTGAATAGGATCATTCACCTTTTAACTCCAATCAGCGTTCTCTCGGACTAACCATCACTTTCATATATGTTGTTTTCTCCTAGTAGAGAACATAAGCTTTTTGAGGGTCAGAACTGCCTTATTTACTTGTATTTCTAACCCCAGTGCTTAGCATAACGTATGACACATGATAAGTGTTTAACAAAGGCTTTTTCATTTATTAATCCATTCACAACAATCCCACAATTCCTTAGCAGATTCCCTTCAAGTTTGGCAGAACACCCCACTGATGGGGCTAACAGAGCCTGCAAGAACCCAGGGGCCCCTTCATGTCCCAAGGAATCAAGGACACCTCCCATTCTAGTCCCATAGCCACGTGGGACACAGTTCACTCCATTGTCAGCAACTACTGAGTTACTTACCCAGAGATTTCTGAGTTTTCAAGCAGCTCCTCTAATAAATATGAAACAGTCTGACCTTTGGGTAAGGTTCCCTTCTACCTGCAAGCTAGAGAGAGCCCAGTGGGATTGCTACTCCATTAACATTTGGGTCATGCTTTCCATTCATTCTTCTAGTCTCCTGAGGTGGGCAGTATAGGTATCATAGAGCTATTTGGCAGATGAGGAAACTGAGGCCCCAAAAAGGGATTTGTCTAAGGTCACATGGCTGACAAGTAGCAGAATCTAGCCTTGAGTGCACCTGACCCTTAAATCCATCCAGTACCCTCCTGACAGGATTGCATCTACTGGAATCTGTGTTCACTGGGAACAGGCTAATTAATACATGTGACCTCTAGTGAAACCAGCTCTGAGAGTCACCCGGCTGTTCACCATTGGGAAATGGATTGCTCCCTCCACCCCACCCCCCCACGCAACTCCCAATCTGAAGAGAAGATGGGTGTGGGATAAGGGGATAACCAAGGAAAAAGTAGGGGAGAATGGAGGTAGCTGGAGTGGGCAAGGACCAGAGAAAAAGAGGCTGGCCTGCAAATAAAGGGGCCCACGAAAGTCCCAGTCTATGTGAGGATTAGGGGTGGGGAGGCTCTAAGACCAGGCCTTGTATACTTTCCAATAATCCAAAAGAATACTAAATTCATCAGTGTGGGTGCTCCTGTCATCAGAGCAGCTGTCCTTGGACAAGGAGGTGCTGAGTAAACGTTTCTGAAGGAAGGAAGGAAAGAAGTAAGTGAGGGAGGGAAGGAGAAAGAAAGGAGGGAGAGAGGGAGAAAGGGAGGAAGGAAAGAATGGAGGGAAGGAAGGAGAGGAAGGGAGGGAAAAGAAGAAAGGAGGGAAGGGAGATATGGAGGAGAGAAGAAGGGAGGGAGAAAGGAAGAGAGGGAGGGAAGAAGTGAGGAAGGAAGGGAAGGAGGAAAATGGATCCATGTAAACCTGTAAGAGGATGGTCTAAGCCAGTCTAGCATCTCAAGGGTGGTAGGGAGCCCATCACTGCAGTGGCCCCTCTGAGGCCTCCCTGACTCTACGTTTTGGTCATTGGAGCCATGGATCCCCCATGGCCCCCCCAGATCCTCAGAGTCAGATTTTAGAGCTGAGCTCCCCTCCCCAGCCATGCCCTCCTTACACCCCCCCCCCCACCTCCTGGCCAGAGGGTTCTCTTGACCTGAGAGGCCCTGCTGCTGGCTCAGGATTCCTCTGTTCCTCCAGGTACTGTGGCAGGGCCAGTGGCTGACCAGTGCAGCAATGCAGTTGCTGTTGAGACCCAGCCAGCAGGAGGGAGAAGGAAGCCCAACCTTATCTGCTGTTGAAGCAAGCAGTCTTGGCAGCCCCCCAGGGAGCCATATGGGCCTGAGGAGGGACCTAGGGCCACTGGGCCTAGTGGTTGGGTTGTTGCATTTTCATTACTATCCTCACTGCTGGTGTCTCCGTGAGTAGGAGAACTATATTCCTTCAGTCAAGGAGAATAATTGAGCTCTTCTATGCAACAGACCTATGGGAGAGACAGAGCTGCAGACAGACACTCAGCCAAGCTCTGCACTCTCTTTGCTTGCAGTCTAGCTGGGGAGATAAGCCAATTACACACACACACACACACACACACACACACACACACACACACACACACACACACTACATTGAGGATGTTCTGAATGGTACATGTGCCCATCCCACGGTGCAGGGAGATGGGACAGAGGAGATCAGGATAGACTTAAGGCAGTTCTGTGGGAGGCCAGGGCAGCTATAAGGCTTAGTGGAAGAGGTAGGTCCTGGGTCACACAGGCAAGGTTTTCTGAGTGGAGAGGATGTGGTCAAACCTGTATCTTTGGAAGATTGATTTGGTAGCTTGGCATGGGAAGGATTGGAGAGGAGAGACAGAGGCAGGGAGGCCAGTTAGGCACTTACTACAATACTCTAGGCAAGAGGCAGTGTGGGCCGGGACCAGGGTGGCATTGTTAGTGGAGAGAAGGGGACAGATACAGGAAATAACATGGAATGTACAAGACTTGGCAACTGTTGGATATGGGGGCGAGTTTTCATTAAATGCTCCATTGAAAAGGCCTTGGGAGTGAGAAGGGTCAAGTTGAAGTCTGAGATGGAGCTTGGGTGGCCTGGGAGGCTAATGGGGACAGAAGTTAATCAGAAAGAGGAAGGAGAGCCATTTTAGGGACAATGAAGAAGAGTATGCTGTAAACATACTGAGTTGGAGACCATCCTAGTCATCTGACTCTGACCTCTTTAGGTAGGCCAAGGAACCAGGCTGGGTTTTCCTTTATTGCTTTAGTCAGCAGGGTCAGCTCTTGCTTAACTGCCCTGGTAGGAATCCAGAACAGTGGTCTGGATAACTCCAAACAGTGGATTATCCAAAAAACCATTTCAGCTTGGCTTTGGGAAACCTATACAGAGTCTACTCATCTTTCCAGGCCTGGCTCAAGACCCCTCCCCCCATCTCTTCTCCTCCACAAAGTCTATCTTGACTGTTCCAATCTTTCTCTGAAATCTTGCAAAAATCAGTAATCCAAAACTGAGAATGTCTCTGAGCAGATCCCTTTTCCTCTTTGGGACTCAGTTTCCTCAGCTATAAAATGAATGGGTCAGACTACATGATTCCTTAGGTCCCTTCCACTTCTATCTGTATCAATGATTTTATGTAACTGTGAGACTGTGGACAAGTCCCTTCTCCTCCCTGAATCTCAGTTTCCCCTTTTGTAAAATGAGGGAGACTAAGTGGCCTCTAAGGCCCTTTTTAAGCTCTAGATCTGGGATCCTAATTATTTCATGACCATTTTCAGACAAGGGAGAACAGGGATCATAGAATTTTAGAGGCAGCAGGAATGAACTCCAGAGACAAATTCTCCCCCCGGAGGTAGGTAGCTGAAGCCCATGAAGATAACGGGATTAATTTACCAAATCCTCTGCTGCAGGTTAGAGGCAGAATTGAGATTCAAACTCAGTCTTCCCACCTCCCAGTTAGTGCACCAGGCTATACTGTCTCTTGTGGTAGGCATTATCTCTTAAGAGCTGACTGAAAAGCTTAAGGAAAGCTTACTGTCTTTGTCATCTTTCCAATAGTGACTAGTTTATTGTTGTTGTTCGGCCATGTCTGATTCTTTGTGATCCTTTTGGGATTTTCTTAGCAAAGGCACTGGAGTGATTTGCCATTCCCTTCTCCAGATCATTTTATAGATGAGGAAACTGAAGCAAACAAGATGAAGTGACTCTGCCAGGGTCACACAGCCAGTAAGTGTCTAAGAACAGATTTGAAGTCATGTCTCCCTGACTGCAGGCCCAGTATTCTATGCACTGTGCCACATCTTACTGACATCCTAAATGGGTTCACCAAAAGTCAGATACAGCTGAAAAACCACTGAATAACAAAGGCTTCCTTAGAGAGTCCCAAAGGAATGAACCTCTAACAATGAAACTTCAGGCAGCAAAAATGTGGCCCAATGAAACTTGCCCCAGTGATAGCACTGTTAAGCATATATCCCAAAGAGATCAAAGGAAGAAGAAAAGGACCCATATGTACAAAAATATTTGTAGCAGTTCTTTTTTTGTGGCAAAACTGGAAACTAAGGGGGTGCCCAATTTGTGGAATGACTGAACAAATCATGGTATGTGAATGTAATGGAAAACTATTGTGCTGTTACAAATTACAAAAGGAATTGTTTCAGAGAATCCCAGGAAGCCTTGAATGAACTGATGCAGAGTGAAATAAACAGAAGCAGGAGAACAATTTCTACAATAACAATATTAGAAAGACAATCAACTTTGAAAGACTTCAAAATACTGATCACCACAATGACCAGCCACAATCCCAGAAGGTCCAGGATGAAACATGTTATCCATTTCCTGAGAGTGCAGTGATGAACACGGTGCAGAATGACCATTGTGGCAATTTGTCTTGCTTGATTATACATATTTACGATAGAACTTTTGCTTTTCTTTTCTTTTTGCAGTGGGGGTAGGGTAAGTTGGAGGGAAAGAAAATAGAGTTTTGCTCATTGAAAACATTTTAATTAAAAATGTATTTCAAGTACAACTAAAAATGAGGGAAATTGAAGAGTGGGGGGTATATTTCATCAATATATAGGACTGTGTGGTTCTCAGTTCTTCCTCTGACAGAATCCCATCCTACCTTGAAAGTCTTCCCCTTTCAAGGCCTGCCTGGGGCTGGAGAATTTTCTAGTCTAATCCTTGAGACCAGAGCACTCAGTTAAGTAGAACCAAGGAAGGAAGGAATGTTGAAGTAAGCAGGCATGGGAGTAGGGTAGAAATCGATGAGATTGAGAACAGAGTTGGTCCCTCAATGAAAAGATTCCTGAATTTAACTCAGAAGGGGTAGTATCTGACCCCCCTCCTCCAAAAAAAACAAAACACAAAACCCAGAAAGAGAGAAATCCTGCCTCTGGTAACAAAGGATTGGATTATGGGAAAATGGAACCTTGAAATGCAGCCAACTCTTGAGTGGTTTTCCATTTATTTTTGGCCAGTGGGATGGACCATTGGAAAGATTTTTTTTCTTTTTCCAAAAAAAGGACTTGTGTTTTGTCTTGGTTCCAGGAGAATGAGAATGAAGGGAACCAGCTTCACTCAGAGGACGGGGACGAGGACGAGGCCCAGGCCACCGAGGAACGGAGTCTGGCAGCCAGAATGCAGCAAGTGAAAAATTACGTGTGGGACCCTGAGAAGAGGGAGTTTTTAGGCCGGTCAGGCCAGAGCTGGAGTAAGTGGGAATTCTCTGCTTTGCTTTGTGTCTTTGCACTCCCTGCCGATTTGTAACCCTGGGATAGATGACTTGGATGCCTCTCACAGCAGGACTTGGGAGCCCCCTGGAAAGGGCCATGGGGCAAGGCCACCCCACTGGAGTTCAAGAAAATATCGGTGCAAATGACGGGGCTGTCAGTCTGTCAGCTGGGGCCGGGAAAGCTTTTGGTCTTGAAATTTTCGATGACCAGGTAGTATAGTCAGAGTCTTGGTAGCTAAAGTTGGAGGGGACCTGAAAGGTTGTTTAGTTCAATCATTCCATTTAAGAGAGGAGGAAATAGGCCCAGAGAGGAGAAGAGAGTTGATAGCATCTTAGCTCTGGAGCATGGAAGGGGCTTCTGAGGATATTTAGGCCAACCCCAGGGAGAGGAAGTGACTTGTCCAAGGTCATACATAGGATCCTAGGTCTAGAGTTGGAGGGCCCTCAGAAGTCAGCTAGCTCAATCTTCTCATTTACAGAAGAGGAAACTGAGGCACCAGAAGGGGAAGGGACTTGCCAGAAGTGGCCAGGATTTTAATCTATGACTCCAAATTCAGCACTCTTTCCACTGTACCACACTGGTCACACAGCTAGTCAGTAACAGAACCTGAATCCAAACCCAGGTCATAGGATCATATATGAAGAACTTGAAGGAACTTTCAAGGTCATTGAATACAACCCTCTTATTTTATAGGGGAGAAAAGTGTGGCTAAAAAGTCATTTGCCTAAGGTCACATAGAGAGTAAATGGCAGAGATGGTGGGTCTTCTAGCTTCGAATTCTTTTGTCCTACCACACCCCCTCATATAAATTAACCCCATAGTACACCTGGGCTTCTTTCTTGAAGAAAATCTGAATTCTTGGAAGAGATTCAAAGCAGATTCTTCACTTTTCAATTGAATTAGATCCAGTTCAAGCCCCTGCTATACAGAAGGCATTGTGTTAGGCCACTGGAGAGGCAGAGACAAAAAGCAAAATGTTCACTACCAGGAAGGGACAGGCAAGGTCATACAAGGAGGGCCGGGTTAGTAATACTTGGGAGGGGGAGCGAACAGGTAAGGCTCTGGGTAGGAGGTGGCACTGGGGCAGAATCTTAAACAAAGGTCAAGTTCTAGACCAGTGGAGTTCAGCAGGGACTAAGTTCTAGGTCAGGGGGATGTGCATAACTAAATTCAGGGAACACCTGGGCAGGTTGGCCAGAATGTAGAGTGTGAGAAGGGGAAGGATATATGTAACAAGGCTGGAAATGGGAGGGCCTCACAGGCCACACTGTGTTCCTATTTTATCCTATAGGGAACAAAGGAGCCCGAGGGAAGGTTCTGGTAGCTGCATGAGGGCTGCACTAGAAAGAAGACTCAGACAGGAGTCTTCACTTCAGAAAAGGATTCCCCACTGGGTTCCTTTAAAGCACCAACCCCTCCTAGGGCAGCAAAGTGTTTGTTTGCAGATGATTGACTTTCTGACAATCAGGCTAGGGGAAGAAAGTGAGGAAACGCCAGTTAGCAGGGCAAAGAAGGCCCTGATAGCTGAAGAGCCCTCAGAAGAGGAAGATAAATTAAGCATCCCAGGGGAAGACAACACCACTTCTGAGACAATGGCAAGATAGGATTGAAGTTTACAAAAACCTGATTTCCATACATTTGTGCAAAGTATGACCCAACTTTCAATCAAACTGCAGCAGACAGAATTGTATTTTGTGGCTAGATATCTCTTTTCTGTAGGAGCTAGCCAAGAGGGCCAGAACCCATGGGCTTCAAATGGGTGAGGCTGCTCATTCATCCTGGTGACCAGTTAGCAAATATTCTATGTTTATCAAAACTGGAAGACAGTTTTGGCAAATGTGAGTAATGGCCAAAAAGCTGACCTCTGGGGGAAGAAGGTCTAGGCTCCAGTCCCACCTCTGACCCATACTGGCTGTATGGCCATGGGTAAGTCAGTTAGCCTCTTAGTACACTTCCCTGCCCCGCCATTCTCTAAATTAATTGTACAGGGGTGCTGACCTGTGTGAGTGAACGGAATTTCCTATCCTGGGAGTTCATCACACCAATGAATTAACCAAAATTGAGCCCCATTCTTTTATTCTTAATGCAGACACCTTACTGTTAAAATTTGGGTGGGAGAGGGAAGGGTGGTATTAGCCAGAGGTTGGGTTGATCCTGGTGGCTTTGGTGGACAGCTCCTGCCTTCTAATTCCACTCTGGGATAATTCTACCTCCAAAGCTTTGGTAAAGGTGATGAAGAGGTGTGAACAATGGTTCGCCAATAGGTCGACCTTTCCCTCTAGGGATTAGAGCTTCCTATTCCTTCACCTGCCTGTAGAAAAGTATTCAGCAGCCTGTGGTTTGTTCTGTTGTTCTGCACAACACCCAAGGGTACAGCTGATGAACATTTCCTCCAGAAAAGTCAGACTGTCTCTGGGCCTTCTGGTAGCTAGTAGATGAACTCACCTCCAAGAGAGTGACTTTAGGACCTAAGCAGAGGCAGGCAAAGAGAGGCATCACTCCATCCCAACTCCCAGAGGAGCTGGTCTTGAACCTCCTAGGTATGGGTGAAGCAGAGGCCAGGTAGTGACAAGGGAAAAGAGCAGGCACTCTGGAGATGAGGCAGGATCTGAACCCAGTTCCCCCAGACCCAGAGCCTTCAGTTTGCTGGTAACTTCACCTTGTATGTCAGAGGAGAAGTCACCCTCCTAAGAAGGAAAGACCAGGAGGTGAGTGGCTAGTGTCGATCACGGCCCTGCAGAAGGTGTGGCCAGTGGGACAGGAGAACAGGACAGATGTCACAGGTTTCAGTGTCTGTACACTGCTGCCTGGGTTAGCAGTGGATTAGTTAAGGCAGACAAGGCTCACTCCTCATGGCCAAGCAGTTACCAAAGCCAGTGGATTCTACCTATCAATCTCTCGAATCTGTTCCCTCTTCTTGCCTGTCCTAGCCCCGTCCCTAGTTCAGAGCCTTATGCCCACCCACCTGGGAGATCCTTCTGCCTCCACTCCCTCTCCTTCCAAATTAACCTTCTCAGCTTAAATATAATTGCCCCTGTGTTGTTCAAACCGGGCAGTGACTCTCCCTTTCCTCTATGGTTCCAACTCCTTTATTGGGCTTTCTGGGCTGGCTCCAGCCAACTTCTCCAACGGACAGCCAAACTGAGCTCCTCATGGTTCCCTATGGACTCCTCACCCTCCTGCCCCCTTTGCCCCCCTTGAATTCTTATCCATTTAAATCCCTACTCTTTAAATTCCAAGCCAGCTGCCTCCCCCATCCCCCTACTCTACATCTCTCCAGTAATGACTTCCCCTTCCCCCTAGGACCTTACATAGCTCTTTGCATCATTCTTATGCTTTACTCTGTAATAATGGATAATATGTGTGTTCAAATCATTCAAAATTTATTTATTTAATAAGCAATTATTAAGGACTTAGTGTATGCTAGGCACAGGAGATAAGAAGACAAAAGCAAGACATTTGTTGCTCAAGGAGTTTGCGTTCCGTTGTAGGAAGGAGCATTGAAGCTGAGCCTCAGAGATAAAGGTGAAAGTGGGAGAGCATTCTAGGCATAGGAGATAGCCTGTGCAAATGCATAGAGGTGGATGATGGAGTATCCTATGCCAAGAATAGTGACAAGGCCAATTTGGCTGGACCACGGAGTCCACGAAAGCGAGTGATGTGCAGTGAGCCTGAGAAAGTAGGCTGTGGGGGGATTGTGAAGGGTTAAAGCCAAATAAGTTACAGAGGAGTTTGTAGTTGATTCTAGAGGCCATAGGGAGCCCCAAATGCTTCTTGGGAAGGGGAGTGACATGGTCAGACTATAATTTGATGGCTATGTAGAGGATAAAATGGAGTGGGGAGAGGCAAGCTGGGAGGATCCTTTAGGAGGCTGCTCTGATAGTCTGGGTGAGAGATGGAGGAGAGCCTGAGATAGCATGGTGGCTGTGTAAGTGCACAGACAGAGATGGCGTGGAGAGATGGAAGGGAGGAGAAGTGACCAGATTTGGCATCTTGCTGGATAGGGGAGTGCAGGGGTGGGACTCTCTCTACTCCCATGTGACTCATAGAAACTCTGGCTCTGTACACAGTAGGCACATAAGAAATCTTTGGAAGTTAAAGGGATGCTCACACTGTGGCCTGAGTCAGAGAACAGTGCAAGCCCATAATTGAACAAGAAGACGTCCCCTTTTCACACTGGGCCTGCCTGGCAATGCAGATCCTCTGCCAGGAGATGGGCAGTGGGTACAAATGGGGAGCACAGTGCAGCGGGTACAAATGGGGGGCACAGTGCAGCATGGAAATGCAGATGCCTTTGCCAGGATATGGGCAGTGGGTAGGATGGAGGGGGCAGCACAACATTCTGTCCCTGCCAAATTGATTTGTCCTGAGCCACTGTCTTCTGGGAAAATTGGCTGAGCTGAGCTGAGGCCTCCCCTCACCCCAGGAGAGAAGGAGGCTGACCCAGAGGAATGATCTAAACAGTGACTCACCCTGCTGCGCTTCATCCCTAAGAGCCCAGCCTTTCAAGTCTTTCCCAGAAGAGTTGCAGATAGGGAGAGGGAGGCTGGGCCAGGGTTGGGAAGGGCCAACATCTCAGCTTCCCCTCCCCGGCCCCCACCTCCATCCCTCAGACTGGTCCCCCACCACCTCATCCTCCCTATTGCCCTGATCTAGATGTGCTTCCACTACCTCTCCCTTCTCTCTGCTCTGGAATCAGACTGACATTGTATGGGTAGCCCTCAGGCTAGGAGCATTTTACCAATCCAGGGAAATACTATCAGGCCAGAACATCTTTAAAGAATTCAGCTATTGTGGTGGCAAGCTGGTGCAGTGAAAAGAGCACCAGCCCTGGAGTCAAGAGGACCTGAGTTCAAATCCGGCCTCTCAGACACTTAACACTAGCCATGTGTGTGACCTTGGGCAAGTCACTTAACCCCAATTGCCCTGCCTTCCCCCCTCCAAAAAAAGCAAAAAAGTAAAAAAAAATAAAACACAGGTTGGCCTAGCTGGCCTCTGAAGCTCCTTCCAACTTATGATCTAGAATCATCTCTGATCCTTCAGGAGGGTGAAGGAGTAGAGAAAACCAGCCTCCCCTAGCTTACTCCTGTACTGAGGCTTGGCTCTGTTTTTCAAGGGTTTGGGAAGAGGGTCTTAAGAATGGGAAGTGGGAGAAAAGAACCCAGCCTTGTCCCAGGCTCAGTAATCTTTCTCCTCTAGGTAGCTGGAGAGAGCCTCTGGAGGGTTTAGGATTAGAGGACCATTGAGTAACAAATATTTATTGGGTGCCTACCATGTATCAGAATATAGAGACAATTCCTACCTCAGAGGCCCTTTGAGAGTGAAGGAACAAGAGTTCTCCAGAAAAACTAGGGTTTCCCATCATTTCTCCCACCCCTGAGCACAGACTGTTTCTCTGGAGTCCCTTAGGATAGGGCCCCTCAGCCCTTAGCTGTCCCCAATCTTCTCTAGGTGCAGACCAAGTCCAGGAGCCATCTGGCTCTTCCTTTCCATCAGGGATTCACCTGAATGGAATCCCAACCCAAGCATTTCTTTTATTTCTGCCTTAGGCCCCCTTTCCTTCTCCCTCTATCTTACTTGACGACTTCATCAGCTCCCGTGGGTTCAATTATCATCTCTATGCAAATGATTCCCAGCATAATTTATCCAGCCTAGTCTGTCTCCTGAGCTCCAGGCTCCCCTTACCAGCTGCCTATTAGACAGTTCCAATTGGATGGCCCGTAGACATCTACAATTCAACATGTCCAAAACAGAATTCATTATCTTTTCTCCCAAATCCTCCCTTTTCCTAAGCTTCCCCTCCTTCCTGCTTTTTTTGAAGATGCCGCCATCTTCCCAGACCCTCGAGCTTGAAACTTTGGATTCATCCTTAACTCTTCCCAGGCCCTTGGCCCATGTGTTCAATCTCTTGCTAGGTCTTGTGGGATTTGGCTTCCACCATATATGTAGCATCTGTCTTTCCTTTCACTTACAGAGGCACCACTGAGTTCAAGCCGTAGACTCCTCTTGCCTTGGACTCTTGCAATAGTGTCCTAGTTCTGATCTTATGAAGCCATCATTTTCTCTCCTCTCCAATCCGTTCCCTACACAGGTGCTCAATGGATATTCCTAAAGCCTAGTCTGTCCACAGCACTCCCCTACTCAAAAAACTTTGTTGTTTTCCAGTTCCCTCCAGATTAAACAAACTCTTCTGGCGTTTAAAGCTCTTCACAGCAGACTAGAGGCAGTCTGATGCAGTGGGCAGAGCACTGGACATGAGTCAGGATCAGCTGAATCCAAATCCAACCTCAGATACTTACTAGGTGTAAGGCCTAGAGCAAGTCACTTAACCATCCTGGGTCTCAGTTATCTTATCTGTAAAATGAGGGAGTGGGTCTCAATGATCTCTAAGGTTCCTTTAGCCTCTAGATTTTGAGTTCTATGGGTTTGTTGCCCATCATTCCTCTTCATGCAGATTACAGTCCAGCCATGATGGTTTTCTTACTGCCCCTGTATATGACAGTCCCTCACCCATCTGCCCCAAATGCTTGGAATGCCCTCCATCTTCACCAACTCTAGGAAGCTGTCCCCATTCCACCCTGCTCATGACAAACAGCTCTGCCACTTTCACCCTTAGAGCTGTACGCAATTCTCCAAGACAGGATGCTTCGGAGAAGGTGCCCATTTGAGTGGGGCGGAGACACTCCCCACCTGGGGCTCCCTAATCAAGTGAAATCCCCATCTTGTCTCTCTCTCCTTTCTTGAGGATGTCTCTACTTCAGCTCATCCTGTTTCCACTTGAAATCAGGGCTATTTCATTTGTATCCTTAGTGCTTATCACAGTCCCTGGCACGGAATATGCACTTTCAAAATGTGTTTTGATTGAGTCATTGACTGATTGCAGAGGGAAAGTACAAAGGTGACCTTTAGGTAGGGCCCTGTTCCCAAATGATCACAGATTCCAAATGAATGAGGATTTAGCAGCCATTGGTGGGCTGGAAGACTGGGGAGTGGGACTATGAATCCCATAGTCCCATGCTCCTAAGTGGACAAGGGAGTGTGGGCTTTTCTTACATCAGAGCCGCTGGGCCTAGGAGGTGGAGATTTGGGGGGGGACCCTGACCTGCTCTTCTTTTGGCTTCTACTATAGGTCTGATTTTACTCTTCTACCTTCTCTTCTACGCCTTCCTGGCTGGAATGTTCACCCTGTGTATGTATACCATGTTGCTGACCATTAGTCCTTACGTCCCAACCTACAGGGATCGAGTGAGTCCCCCTGGTAAGTGAATCCTCAAGACCAGTGCCAAGGCCATCCTGCACCACTGTCTCAAGGCTGTCTGCACTGCTTGGCCAGCCTCTACTCACTACCAGCTCTTCCCGGCAATGACTTAAGGATGCAATTATTAAGAGGGAATGTAAAATGGAACTTGGCAAATGGTGGTCCATTTCATTTTGATTGCCCGGGGTGGGGGAGGAAATGGTTTCATGGGAATAGAGATTCATCTTTAAAGGGCTTGGGACCAAGCCTGGGTTAATCTAACCAAGGTCCATTTCCCTTGCCAGGAGTTATGATCAGGCCCTACACATCCAGCTTTGCCTTCAACTTCAATGTGTCTGAACGTAGCACATGGGTTCCTTACGTGGACAGTTTACATCACTTCCTTCAAGGTAAGGCCATCATTCAGATGGAGATGGGAAGATTAAGGTATTTCTGAAAGTGGGCTCCTTGTGGAGCTGCTCAGGCAGATCAAGGGTTACCCTCTGAAGTCCCTTCCAGCTTGGGCCAAGGCTAGTTAGAAGGGGCAGGACTAAGAATCGTGCCCATTGGGATTTTATCTGGGTTTCACAGCAATCTAATGAGATGGTAATGCTCTCAAGTGTTCTAATGTGCCAATGGGCCTGGAATCTCATCTCTGCTAATATTCCCTGCAATACTTTACATTATGACCCGACCCTACCTGACCTTCTGAGGTACATCTTCTCCATGTTCTCCCAGAATTTCAGCTGTCACATTTGGTCACCTAGCATGTCAGAGGCCTTCCTCTATGTCTCCTGACATCCTGAGAATACCAGTGGGGTATCTAAGCCATCACCTGGTCTTCTCTCACCACGTGACCAGAAAGTCTTCGTTTTTGTTCATGCGTTTCCTTGACAATATCCTTCACTCTCTCCCGTCTTTTTATAGAACAACACCAGCAGTGGAGGCAGAGGACTATCCCTCTTGTAATGCTTACTGCCTGTAAGACCTTGGGTAAATCCCTTCACTTCTCTGGGTCTCAGTTTCCTTATCTGGAAAATGAAGCGGTTGGCCTAAATGGTCTCTAAGAACCCTTCTAACTCTGGATCCATGCTCCTGTGGATCGCTGAGTGACCTTGGGAAAGTCACCTCCCTGGGCCTCAGTTTCCTTATCTGGAAAATGAGGAGATTGGATTACCTCTAACATTCCTTCTAGCTCTAGGTCTATGTCTATAGACTATATATATATTCTATAGGTCTAGGTCCTATGTGTGACCTTAGATGAGTCCTCAGTTTCCTTACCTGGAAAATAAGGGGGCTAGACTAGATATCCTCTAAGGTCCCCGCCAACTCTATGTCCATGTGCCTCTCCTTCACACTCTGTGTGATACTCATTTTTAATTTCTTTGGGACCATTGTTTCATGTTTCACAGACATATAATACCCAATAGGAAAGTAGGATGAAAAGATGGGCCTTTGTTTCTGGGTGGTGTTGCAGGCATTATTATTCCCATTTTAAAGATAAAGAAACTGAGGCCTGAGAGGTAAAGTGAGATATTCATGATCATACAGCTAGTAAGTATTAAAGGGGGAATTTGAGGGGAGGCTAGGTGGTGCAGTGAATAGAGCACTGGCCCTAGAGTCAGGAGGGCCTGAGTTCAAATCCAGTCTCAGACATTTAACACAAAAACTAGCTATGTGACTTTGGGCAAGTCATTTAACCCCAATTGCCATCCAAAAAGCAAAAAACAACAACAAAGGGGGGATTTGAATCCAAGACTCTCCTGAGCAGTGTTTTTTCAACACTGAAGCATTTTGGAAGGAAAAGAGACTACTTTTCAGGGCTAAAGACTTTCTACGGGAAAGCCAGTGTCTGTACTTCTTGGCATATCTGAGGGCAGCAGTGCAAAAGTGCCAGAGACCCTAACTGAAGCATTTTGCCCTTAAATATGCCTGCTGAAATTAGGGTTAGAATCATTGGTTCCATCTCTCCGGGCTTTCTAGAGGATCAATCAGTAGTAGTTAAATTAAGAAAATAATCCACTGACTATATTTACTGAGCCATCTATTTTCTTAAAAGAGGGAGCTGGGTGGTGCAATGGATAGATCACTGGGCCTGCAGTCAGGAAGATCTGAGTTCAAATCCTGCCTCAGACACTACTAACTGTATGATCCTGGGAGAGTTACTTAAACTCTGTCTCTGTTTCCTCATCTGTAAACTAGGACTAATAATAGCATTCATCTCCTAGAATTGTGAGGCTCAGATGAGATATTTGTCAAGTGCTTAGTACAGAGCCTGACACATAGTAGGTGCTTAATAAATGTGTCCTTCCTTCCTAACAAAGAGTTCCAAGAACGATAGATCTTCAGAACTGGAGAGGCCCTTAGAGAACAAATGTTCAGGGCTGGGAGGCCCTGGGGGATGTTCCAGTGACAGAAGAAGATGTTGAGTTGTTCCAAGGGCAACTGTACAGTCTGCATCCTTGCCATAATCCCTGTTAGTTAATTTCAGCCACTGGCCAATCAGATAATGAGCCTGAGAGTGGAAAGTCAATCAAATGACTGTGACTGTCTTAAGGTGGCTGGAGAGGGGCACTGTGGTAGAAAAGGCCTGGGCTGAGCTAGGTTTGAGACCCAGCTTTGCATGACCTTTGTATGATCAAGGTCATAGTATGCCCTTGGGCAAGTTTCTGAGCCTGATTTTCTGTTTACACAATGAAGAGCTCAGAGCAGAGGCAGAATAGAACAGTGGAAATAGACTGGCTTTGTAATCAGAGGGCTTGGATTCAAATCCCATGACTTATTACTTGTACAAGTCCCTCCACTCCTTTCCTCAACTGTAAAAAGACAAGGGTGGACTAGATGGCCTCTGATGTCCCTTCCAGCTTGAGATATGTGTGTCACATATAATAATTCAACTACTGGATATCGAGTCAAAAGGATATGGATTCAAATCCTGTCTCTAATACTCTATAACCATGGCCAAGGCACCTCTCTGTGCCTCAGTTTCCTCAGCTGTAAAAAGAAGAGGTTCAACTAGATGGCTTCTGAAGCTCTTCTAGCTCAAAATTTATTTTGGAGAGGGGAGGGCAGGGCAATTGGGGTTAAGTGACTTGACCAAGATCACACGGCTAGTTTTTGTGTCAAGTTTCTGAGGCCGCATTTGAACCCAGGTCTTTCTGACTCTAGGGCTGGTGCTCTATTCACTGCGCCACCTAGCCACCCCTAGCTTGAAATTCATGATCCTATATTCCTAAGTTACTAACTTCCCTGGGCCTCAGTTTCTTCCTCTATAAAATGAGAGGGTTGGACTAGATGAGTCCATTTAAGGCCTCTCCCAGCTCTAGAGCTCACATGGTCTCTTAAAGTTCTTTCCAGCTCTAATATTTTATGAATTTCTTTGAACAACTGTAAGCAACAGGACAACTGTTTAGGAAGGGGGACTGCCAAAAGGAGCAGGTCTCAGAAACAGAAATATCTTGTAAGCAGAGGATCAGTTTCATTCCCATGAGGCTCTGGGATTTTGCAATAAGGGTCAGGCCCATGTCATATTATTTTTAGTGGAAATACCTCAAGAGGAACAATAAGTATGTGACTTCAGCTTCTATTTCAAAAATTATTTATGTGAACATAGTTGTTTTTCTAAAAAAGACCAGGAAAAAATACCCTTGAACTGAATGTGGCTTTGTTTAAAAAAAAATTGTGCAGCTATAAACAGAAGCCAATTTCCATTTTCTAAGGGGGTCCTGTTAATATCAAATCCAATGCACAAATGGTCTAGCCCTGTAGTCAGGGCAGCTGGTTGTTAGCTTCAGTTTTGACCTGCCATAAACATGAAGCCTGACCAGAACAAAGCATGAAGGGACTGACCCTAAGGTGGGAGTGGTGAGCTGGGTCTGGGTGATACCAAACATCTGGAGCAGTAATAGCAAAAAAAAGTGCCAGTGAGCCTAATGATATTCAGAGATCCAGCTAAGGGTCAGCTCGCACCTCAGGAAACCCAGACCAAGGGAAAGGGAAATGAAACCTTAAGAGTCTCAGGCTTCCTAGCTTTAAAATGGGAAGGGGGGGTGGCTAGGTGGTGCAGTGAATAGAGTACCGGCCCTGTAGTCAGGAGGATCTGAGTTCAAATTCAGCCTCGGGCACTTAACACTTACTAGCCGTGTGACCTTGGACAAGTCACTTAACCCCAATTGCTCTGCCTTCCCCCCTCCAAAAAGCAAAAAAAAAAAAAAAAAAAAATAGGGGGCAGGGTCTCAGCACTAGCTGCCTTGCAAAGATATTATGAAGATGAAATGAAAAAGTAGAGATTAAAGCATTAAGATTAACTGTAAAATACTAAGTATATACGAGAGGTAGCAAGTGATAGGGGAGAGAAAGCAACGTTGGCATAAGAAAGACCAAGTTCAAGTCCCATCTCAGACACATACTGGCTGTGAGACCCTGGGCTAATCCCTTAACTCTCAGGCATATCTCTAAGATGATAACTTAAAGAGAAGATGTCAGTCTGACCTGTCAAAGGGAGTTTCCTCATTGAAAGTCCCTATACCAATGACATCATGTCTGGTTCCATCCTATTACTATTATTGTTGTTTTTTTTTTAAATTATTATCACCCTGGCATAGTAGATAGCCAGCCTCAAAATTAAGACCTGAATTCATTCTCACTTCTGACATATCCTAGCTATGTCACCCTGGGCAAATAAATCACTCAACCTCTTACTGCACCAGGCAACTCTCTCTGACTAGAAATTGAAGAAGAGTCTAATTGTATTAGTGCAGGGGTTTCTTCACCTGGGAGCTCCTCCAGCAACGAAATCACAAATCCAGTCCAAACAAACTTGTACAGATCAGCTATGGGTGGTGCTGGGAATAGGTTACCTCTGAGTTCCCTTTTAAAGCCAGAATTCTATTTATTATATTATATACCATTATATATTGAATGCCTTATGATTGTAATGTGTCCTTACCTGCCTAGCTATGATTAATTTCTGTTTTCAAAAACCATTGATTGAATATCTGCTATGTGATCTGCCCCCAGGAGGTGGGGTTACACCAACTCTGTGGTCCTGGGGGAATGTTAAAGAAAAGCTACCAGGACCATAAGGCTCCTCGATCTTGGGCTGGAACAGAATGCAGATCACAGATGGGATGGCATCCCAAGACTTGTCATTTCAGAGCTAGCCTTTGTACCACGTGGCACTACCTGTTACTTGATTGACTGATTGGGGGCAGGGGTGGGAGTGAGGAGAGGGAGTTGGTGGGGAGCATTGAATGCCTGACTGCTGCTCCCAGAGCCCAAGATGGAAGGCTGCTTGAAAGGAGCCTGGAGAGAGGCCTGCCCATGGCGCCAGCCTCAATTTATCCTCTCTCTGACTACAGCGTACAACGACAGCATTCAAGATGAAAAGAATATGAACTGTTCTCCCGGGAGGTATTTCATCCAGGAGGGAGCAGAGGACAAAGAGAAGAAAGCTTGTCAGTTCAAGCGCTCATTTCTGGGGAACTGTTCTGGCCTCCACGATCCAACGTTTGGTTATTCCACTGGGCAACCTTGTGTCCTTTTGAAGATGAACCGGGTAAGGTCCTCTGATGGCATGGTTCTTGCTGTTCTCAGGCAAGCCCACTCCAGAGTCATCAGTGGAAAGAGAAGGAGCTTCAGGGCTCTGGTGCCCTAAGCCTCTGTCTACACCTGGGGTGGGGAACCTGTGGCCTCAAGGCCACATGTGGCCCTCTAGGTCTTCAAGGGTGACCCTCTGACTAAATCCAAACTTCACAGGACAAATCCTTTTATTAAGAGGTGGAATCTGAATTCAGAACTGATTAAGGGGATTTGTCATGTGAAGTTTAGATGCAAAGGGCCACACTTGAGAACCTAGAAAGCCACCTGTGGTCTCAAGCCTGCAGGTTTCCCACACCTGGTCTCCATACTCAATAGGCATGACCATTTCTCCTGAAGGCAGCAGCCTGCTCAGTCCAAAGCAAATTTTGTTTTTGTACCCACACATTCCACTCTTGGCACACATCATATGTTCTTTCTCTCAAAAATTTTTCCATGATAAATTTTATTTTGACACCTAATGCAATACTTCAGCATATTTTTAATTGCATACCCCATAATGTAATACAATCCCTGAAAACAGTTAAGTAAAACAACATAAAAGAATGATTAAGATTAATCATACATAATAATAAGGTTGCAAAGTGCTATTATCTCCATCTTAAAAGGTAGCTAATGGAAGAGTGGATAGAGTGTTGGACTTGGAGTATAAAAGACCTGAGTTCAAATTCTGCCTTAGACACTTACTGTGTAATGATGAGTCATTTAACCTGACTCTCTCAGTTTCCTCATCTGTAAAAAGAGGATAATAAAAATTTTCCTCTCAAGGTACTTTATGGATAAAATGAGATATTTGTACTTACCAAAGGACTTACCAAACCTTAAAATGCTATATAAATACTAGCTATTATTACCACTTTGTTTATAAAAGGAGGGTGCAGATAGCATGGTAGGATACTTAGAAAACCTCAGAGAATCATCAAAGAAACTAATCACAAAGAAGAACAGTTTCAGCAAAGTATAAAGATACAAAATAAAGTCACAAAAATGAATAGCATTTCTATATAGTATTAAAAAAGACCAGAAAGAAATGAGAAATTCCACTTAAAATAACCACAAAATGCATTAAATATCTGGGAGCTAACCTATCAAGACATTTGAAAGATTTATACAGGGGTTCTCAAAAGTCTTAGTGATGTTTTAAGCTTTTAGAGCTCTAATAGTTTTAAACTGTTAAACTTTACTAAGACTTTTGAAACCTCTTATATAAAACTACAAAACATTCTTTATAGAAATAAAGACAAATAATTGAGGAGATAGTGTTCATGATTGGGTCATGCTAATTAATATAAGAAAGATGATGAAATTACCCAGAGGAATTTACAGATTTGGCATTCTGCCAATAAAGTCACTGAAGGAATGCTTTAGAGAACTGTACATGAAAAAAGAACTATACATGATAATAACATTAATTTGGAGGAATAAAAGACTAGAATTTTAAGTGAAAATGAAAAAAAAGTAGGAATAAAGGAAGTACTAGTTAAAAAATAGAAAAGATAGATCATAGAACAGACTGGATAAGCAAGAGCTTATGGGAATGGTAGTACCCAGTTTGATAAAGCCAAGAACAGAAATTACTCATTCCTTGAGAAGAATTGTTGGAGAAACTGGAAAGCAGTTTGGCAGCAATTGGGTTTATTTATTTGCTGATTAGTCTGAACTTGGTGATAATAGACAAACCTGAGCATTTCCATAAACGAAGAAAAGAAAGAGAGGGTTGACCATAAAATTGTGAATCTGTATTACATACAGCTTACTTTAAAAAAATAATATAATAGGGGTAGCAAAGTGGCACTGCAATGAATAGAGCACCAGCCCTGGAGTCAGGAGGATCTGAGTTCAAATCTGGCCTCAGACACTTAACACAAAAACTAGTCGTATGACCTTGAGCAAGTCACTTAATCCCAGCTGCTCTGCTTTCCCCCCTCCAAAAAGGAAAAAAGCAAAAAATAATATAATACATTCAACACATTAGTTTCAAAGTTAACCTGCTTGTCCACATCTCCTTCAGAACCTCCTTCTATTCTCTTCTGTGCCAGAACTTTTAAGTACTTTCTTGTCTAGTTAAAAATTCTCTCCAATCCCCTCTAAATGAAAAAAAAAAAACACCCAACTCATTAATAACAAATAGGCTTGGTCAAAACACATTGTCACATTGGTCATTTTGAAAAGAGTTCCAAAATTTTCTGTTAATCGTTGGGTAACATATTTCAACACTAATCCTCAGAAGTAGTGGGGGGGGGGTTTCAGTCATTTTTCAGTCATGTTTGACTCTTCATGACCTCTTTTTGGGGGCTTTCTTGGTGTAGATAATGTAGTGGTTTGTCATTTTCTTCTCTAGAGGTCAAAGACATAAAGAAAGGTACCATACATACATCAAAATATTCATAGCAAACTTCTTGTGGCAACAAAGACCTGGAAACAAAGAAGGTAGCCAGCCATTGAGCAAAGAGCTAAATGAACTGTTGTGTTTGAATGGAGTGGAACATTATTTTTGAGCAAGAATATTTAAATTGATGCAGAAACAGAAGAACAATTTACAAAATGACTGTAATTGATGTAGGTGAAAAGGTCACTCAAAGGAAGCTTGGGTTATCAGAGAGGTACCATGGAAGATTCCTGGAATGGAACGTTATAATGCATTGTCAGGCACAACTGCTTGGTGGGGCAGTTTGGTCTACCTCTTTTTCTTTGTCAAGAGGGTTTAATTCCAGGGGGTGGGAAAGGGAGGGAAGGGATGAATTTCCAGAAATGACTGTAATGTAAAAAGGAAGACACCGATAATGCTTTAAAAGGACAGGTGTGTGCTTTATAAATCACTGCCAATGTTGTACCTAAAAAAAAAAATCCAAATTTTGTTGCTCCTTAAAATGGTCTTCATTCAAATAGTTGTAGTCATTGTATATTTTTTTTTTGCTTTTTGGAGGGCAATTGGGCTTAAGTAACTTGCCCAAGGCCACACGGCTAGGTTTTTATTTGTGTGTGTGTTAAGTGTCTGAGGCCGGATCTGAACTCAGGTCCTTCTGACTCCAGGGCCGACGCTCTACTCACTTCACCACCTAGCCTCCCCTAAGCTATTTTTTATTTGTAAAATTGCACTGAGACTTTTGGAACACTCTACATATTGTTCTTTGGGTTCTCCTTTGTCCACTTTTTAATGTTTCATATAGTTTTATTTTTTGATCCTTCTACTAAAATCAGTCTCTGATCTCATCAATTTAATTGAATTCATCTCCAAAGATACAGATTACAATTCAACCCTCCCTTCCTGTCCTGTGCCACTCTTTTTTTAAAAAAGCAATTGGGGTTAAGTAACTTGCTCAAGGTCACACGGCCAGTCATTATTTATGTGTGGGTGCTCATTTTCTGAGGCTGGGACCAATCCCAGGGCATCCCAACTCTGGGGCTGGCTCTCTTACTCACTGTGCCACCTAGCTGCCCCCCTGTGCCACTCTTGTTAATGTCCTCCCAAAAGTACACAAACACCCCCCCCCCCCCCGAACATATGTTTGATTACATTCATAGAGGAGGTACATGGTACACTGAAAGGAACATTGACCCTGAAGTCAGGAAGACATCTGATCCCATCTGATTCTTACTTACTCATGTGACCTTGGGAAAGTCATTTTTTCTCCCTAGGCCTCCATTTCCTCATCTGCAAAATGAAAGAGTTGAAGTAGACAGTGTCTGAGAGTCCTTCTAGCTCTAGATCTATAATCCTATATCTACAACCTCCAATATATATGAGTCAGAATTTGTTCCACTACTCCCCAATCATTGGACACACAGTTTGCTTCTAACTTTTTTGCTCAAGGAGTTTAGTGATTGCAAGAAATAACCAATCTGTGCTATAAATATTTTTGTACCAAGAAGTTGTTCCATTAGGCAGTCAACAAGCATTTATGAAGTTCTTACTATGTACCAGGCACTGTGCTAAGTGCTGGAGATAGAAAGAAAGGCAATGGGCAGCTAGGTGGCAAAGTGAGTAGAGTGTCGGCCCTGGAGTCAGAAGGTACTGAGTTCAGATCCAGCCTCAGACACTTAACGCACACACAAACAAATAAAAAAATGTAGCTGTGTGACCATGGGCAAGTTACTTAACCCCAATTGCCCTCCAAAAAGCAAAAGAAAAAGAAAAAAAGAAAGGCAAAAGACAGTACCTGCTCTCAAGGAACTCCCAGTATAATAGAGGAGACAATGTGCAAAGCACTATGTCCATACAAGATATAGAGCAGATAAATTGGAGATCTCTCAAAGGGAGGGCACTCACATTGAGGGGGACTAGGAAAAGCTTCTTGTAAAAGGTATAACATTAGCTTCAATTAGTCTCTCTTCTTTTCTTTCTCTTCTTCTCTCCTTTGTTCCTTCCTTTCTTTGCCTTACTTCCTCCTCTTTTTTACTTCCTCTTCTCTCTTTTTTCTCTCCCTTTTGCTTTCTTCCTTGGTGTTTTTCTCTTTCTCTCTTCTTTCCTCTTTCCCTTTTTTTCCTCTCTCCCTTCCTTCCTTTCTTCATCTCTTTCTTCCTTTCTCTTTCTCTTCCTCCCTCCCTTCTTCCTTCCTTTTTTTCTCTTTCTTTGCCTTCCTTTCTCTCTTTTCTCTTCCTTTCCTTTCCTTTTTCTCTCCTTTTCTTCCTTTCTCTTTCTTGCATTATGTTTTTCTCTTTCTTTCTTTTCTTTCACTTCCCTCTCTGCTTTCCTTTCTCCCTTCCTTTCCTTCTTAACTTTAGGATACACTTTGGGTGGGGGAATCTCTCTTCTTCTGAATTTAGCATGTTCTGTGTATATATAATTAACTGTGTGTGTCTTGAGACTAAAAACTCCTTGAGGGCAGAGACTACAACTTATTTAATCTTCACTTCTCCCCCTACACTAAATATAGGACCCTACATACAATAGGTGCTCAATAAATGTCTATGAAATTAAAGTTCATTAAATTAAAGCTGGTTGTTGTTTTTCCTTTAAAAAGATTGTAGGTTTTCATCCTGGTAATGGAGAACCTGTGAAGGTCAACTGCCACGTTCAGGTAATGTTTCTGTTTGACCCAACTTTGGTCCCAGAAAACTTGGTGGCAGAAGTTTCCACCATACATTAATAAAGTCCTTAATCATGGTACATTTGGGTAATGTTTAGCAGTCCCCATGGGTGCTGGTCTAGGGATGGGGATGGAGATGGAAAATACCACTGAGACAAAGGAAGACTTTGGTCACTTCGGAGCAAAATGATGGAAATTAAATCTGTTTTGTTCTGATTAGTCATTGGCCATATTAAGCATTTGGAGTATACCATCATTTCATAGTTAATATCTTAGAAAGAGAGGCAACAGCATGGTACGGTGGGTAGAGAGCTGGCTTTGCAGTCAGGAACCCTAGGTTAAATCCTGTCACTGACATACACTGGCTGTATGATCCTGGGCAAATCACTTAACCTTCTCAATACCCCAGGCAGCTAAGATAAAAAAGCTACTAAAAAGCCCATCTGCATTGGCAAAGTGAGTTTCCTTACCAGGAACTCACTATATCTATGGTTCTCAAACTTTTGGCACCCTTAAAAATGATTGAGGATCTCTCCCCAGAGTTTTGTTTATGTGTATTCTAGCTATCAATATTTATGGTATTCAAAATTAAAATGCCTCAGTATTATTATGAAAATGGTTTTGATCTCATAAACCTCATGAAGGGGTTTCAGAGACCTCCAGAGTTCCCTGAACCATGCTTGAAGGACTGCTCTGCTCTCCTGTGTTAAAAGGGGTTCACGTGTGCCAATGATTTGTAAATGGAGGGGATGCCCAGCAACTAGAGAATGGCTGAACAAATTCTGGGAAATTATTGTGATAGAATACCATTGTGCTATAAGAAATGTTGAAATGCTGAAGGGGGTGAGAATATTTATATGGACTGATCCAAAGTGAAGTGAGTAGAAGCAGGAGAACAGTTTATATAATAATAGCATTATTGTCATGACAAACAACTCTGAAAGACTTAAGAACTCAGAGCAAAAAATGCCCCAACACAACTCCAAAGGACTCATGATGTACAATAAAGTATCCACTCCAGAAAGAGACCAATAGTTGAGTAAATTGAATATAGTTTTTTCCTTATATTTCTTGCTTTAAAGGAAACATAACTGCTAAGACATGTTTTATAACATCTACATATGATAAGACAGCTGCTTCTCAATGGGAAGGGGAAAATGAAGGAGAGAGAATTTAGAAATAAAATAACAATAAAGATTTTGGGGAAAAATAAGGTGGTTCATAGAACAAAAATATTGAACAACACAACTAACCAGCAAATGCTCAACCTGCTCAGCCCGCGCTCTCGCGACACGCGCGAGGCGAACACTCGACGCGACGCGACGCGCGCGCGCGCGCCGCGCGCGCAATGACATGCACGCAGAAGGTGGTTCATAGAACAAAAAACATTGAGAAAGGCTGGTGTGATGGATAGGGCACTAGACCTGGAACAAAGAACAACTAGGTTTTAGTCCTACCTAGAGAATTCACTTCCTGTGACCCCTGAGCAAGTGACTTCACTTCCTTGTGCCTCCAGTTAGCTCTACAGAGATCTAGGATCCTTTGTGGGAACTTGGGCAAAATAGGTTCCCCTCCCCATGCCTCAGTTTCCTCAGCTGTAAAATGAGGGTGTCAGACTAGATGGTCTCTGAAGTCCCTTCCAGCTTTAGAACTGGGAGCCTCTGATCCACCTTTCATAAGCCAGCACCCTTTTTGTTTTCTCATCTTCAGAAAGGCAACAAGAGTGATCTCAAATCCGTGGACTTCTATCCCGAGGCTGGCACATTTGACCTGAGGTACTATCCATACTATGGCAAGCTCACTCATGTAAGTACCAATCTCAGTCCTGTCTTTCCCACTCACCTCTGAAATGCTAAACTATCAGAACACCTGGACTCTGATCACTGATGTCTGTGAGGGAAATAGAAGAGCCCCATAGCCTAGGGACAACCACTGAGGGCCTTTTTCCTTATTTCTCTTTTATCCCCTCTCCCTTCTCCTTGCTCTATCCTACTTCCCTCCCTTTGATTTTACCCACTTCAGTTCTATAAACTTGACCTCAACAAACTTACATACTATTGGGGGAAGACAATATATCCACATATCTGTAAATATAAAAAAACACATAATATGTAATCCTTGGAATTTTTTTTTTTGCTTTTTGGAGGGGGGAAGGTAGGGCAATTAGGGTTAAGTGACTTGCCCAAGGTCACACAGCTAGTTTTGTGCTATGTGTCTGAGGCCAGATTTGAACGCAGGTCCTCCTGACTCCAGGACCAATGCTCTACTCACTGTACCACCTAGCCACCCCTGTCCTTGGAATTTAAGGAAAGGAAAATCACTATCACTGGGGAGAATGAGGAAAGGCCTTGTGTGGAAAGTAGCGCTTGAGCTGAGACTTGAAGGGAGCTCAAGGTTCTAAGAGGTGGGAGTGAGGAGTGAGAGTCAGGAGGCACAGCTTACGCAAAGGAAGGATGGCAGGAAATAGAATGTTGTGTACAGGGAACAGCAAGATGGTTTGTTTGTTTAGCTAGAACATATCGTGCCTGATGCAGAGTTGTGAAATCGATCTACAAAGATAGGTTGGAGCCAGGCTGTGAAGGGTTTTATAATGGCTAACAGACGAGTTTGTATTTGATCCAAGTGGCTTCTTCAGCAGGATAGTGACAGAGAACTGTGCTTTAAGAAAATCTCTTTGGCAGCTGTGTAAAGGATGGGTTGGAAAGGGGAGAGACTTGAGGCAATAAAGAAAATTTTGAGGTCGTTGCAATAATTCAAGTGGGAGATGGTTGTTGTCCTTCGGGATCAAAGAGGACCAAAATGACATCACTACATTGAGGTTAATGTACAGTGTATCTGACTGTGGCTGAGCCTACCAATACAGACTCAGAAGGCTAGACCACAGGTCGGGCACAAATAAGTCCATGCGAACATTTGGAGTGGAGATGGTTCTAAATTTGCACATCTCCTGTTTTTGTTTTAATCTACCACAATTCTGCTTTGCTTCTAGAACACTAGAGTGTTTGTGGTATGAGTGGGGAGGAGAAACAAGAGTATGTTGTGGGGTCGGTATTCTAAGACATAGCAATTGATTGGCTATGTGGGGAGGAGAGGGAGGAGCCAATGACGATGCCTCTCTTGTGAATCTGGGTGACTAGAAGGATGGGAGTGTCCTCGCCAGAAATAGCGAAGATCCAAAGAGAACCAGATTTGTGGGGAAAGATGTATTCTGTTATGGATGTGTTGATTTTGAGATGCCTGTCCCTATAAAGACAATGTGAAATAGTTGATCGGGAATTACCCTTAGAGCAGGGATGTGCATTCAAGTCCTGATTCTGTGTGACTGGTCAAGTCACTTAACCTCAGAGCCCTGGGAAATTCTGGAAGGTTCTGAGGTGCAGAGCTGGTGCCAGTGTGCATTGGTATAGGAAAGTCCTCTCTGGGTGCTTTCTACAACAGTGGAACCAAGACCCAGTTCCTATCCCCCTATTATGGGGCAGCTTGGTGACTCAGTGCTAGACTTGGAGTTCAGAAGACCTGAATTCAAATCTAGCTTCAGACACAGAGACCCTGGACAAGTCACTTAACCTCTGTCTGCTTCAGTTTTCTCAACTATAAAATAAGGGTAACCTACCTTGTAGGGTTGTTGTGAGATATTTGTAAAGCCTAGTACAGAGTAAGTGTTTAATAAATGCTTATTTCCCTGCCCCATCCCCCAGCCTAGAGCGACATTCAGTTCAAATTGTTCAAAGGGCAGTTTGGTGATGTGGGACTGGAAGCCAGTAGGACCCTCAGGACTGGATATATCTATCCAATTCTAGAGCCATCTCATAGAGATAGGAAGTCAATAGTAGTTGATGAGGTCTCCAAGAAAGCACACACAGAGAGGAGTAGGTTGCCCAGGATAGAGCCTTGGAGAACACCCACAGTTAAGGGGCAGGATATAAATGATAATTCAGCAAAGGACCTGTCAGACAAGGAGGAAGAAGACTAAGAGAAAGTGATGTCATGAAGATGTTGAAATGAAGTGAATATCTAGTCAGAAAGAGTGGTCCAGAGTTTCAATGCTGTGGACATCTCAAGAAGGACAAAGATTAAGAAAAAGCTGTCAGGTGTTCAGATAAAGACATCACTGGTAACCTTTGGAGACGGCATTTTTAGTAGTGTGAAGATGTTAGAAATCAGAGGGTTTCAAAGAGTTAAGTAGTGAGAGGAGAGAAAGGGGAGGAACCTAGGATAGACAGATTCCTTAATAAGTTTGGCAGTGAAAGGGATGAGGGACATAGGATGATAGCTTGAGGGGACAGTAGGATCTAGTTAGGGTTTTGTTTTATTTTTTTTAGAAACTGGGAGATCCTTTGACCCATTGCTACCAATATTAGATCTATACCTCAAAAAATATCAAAGAAAGCGGAAAAGGGAAATTTTCTATACAAAAATATTTATAGCACCTCCTTTTATGGTGGCAAAGAATTAGAAACTGAGGGGTGCCCATCAATTGGAGAATGATTGAACAAGTTGTGGTATGTGATTATGATATAATATTATTGTGCTATATAAGTAATGACTAAGGGAGTAGTTTTAGAGAAACCTGAGAAGACTTGTTTGAACTGAATCAAAGGGAAGTGAGCAGAATCAGGAGAACAATTATACAATAATAGCATTATTGAAATAACAAACAAGTTTGGGAGACTTAAGAATTCTGAGCAGTACAGTGATAAACCACGATTCCAGAGGACTCATGATGGAAAATGCTGATAGAGAAGTGACAGACTCAGGGTGCAAATTTAAACACATTTTTTCTAATAAGGCCAATGGAAGAATTTGTTTTGCTTGACTATGTTTGTAATGGGGTTTTTGTTTTTGTTTTTTTCTTAATTGGGGGCAAGGTAGAGATCAGAGAGTAAGAAAGTGGATTTTCATTGATTGAAAAATAATTTTAATTTAAGTTTTTAAAAAAGTATGGAGGAGACCTGGGCATATTTGTTGGCAAGAACAGGAGATACAATAGATAGGGAGAAACTGAAGATCAGAGACAAGAGTCCTTAGTAACACAGCAAGAAAAGTGTTGATAAAGCACATGTTTTGATAGTTGGGAAATTAATCAAGTCAACGAGCATCTATTAAGTGTTTACTCTGTGCTAGGCATTTGCAAAAAGAAAGAAGAAGAGCTTATATTCTGTTAGGGAGACAGCATGTACATATATAAATGCATTATGACTAAGTACATGCCAAATACATACCAAGTAACGGCAATTAGGTAGTTAAAGGTGGTTTAGGGGAGGAAGGCAATAGCACTTGCAGGGAGGAGAGGGATAGGAAGGAGTTTTATAGAAGGTGGTGTTTGAGCCTTCTGACCATGGAGGCACTACCAGGGAGAGCAGAATTGGGTAAATGTTACATCAAGCACTTAATCAAATTACTTAGTGCCTACTCTATGCCAGGCAGGAACAGATGGATGGCAGTGGATGGATTACTGGACTGAATCTTCCTGAGTTCAAATCCAGCCTCAGACATTTCCTAGCTGTGTGACCCTGGGCAAATCACTTTACCCTGTTTATCTCGGTTTCCTCATCTGTAAAATGAGCTGGAGAGGGAAATTACAAACCATTTCAGTATCTCTGCCAAGAAAAACCCAAATGGGGTCACCAGGAGTCAAACATGACTGAACAATGACTGAGCATGTTCCAGGCACTGTGCTACACAGGAGGACAGTAGGCAGCTGGGGACAGAGAGGACCATGGTGGAGCAGAATGAGGTCCTTGGGTCCCCAGAAGTACAGGACAGAAGGAACAGGAACTGGGACTGGGAGGTGCTGTCAGGCTTGGTTGTACCAAGGACCAGTCTGGAATCCACTGAAAGACCTGTGATGCCATGCTTCATGCCATCCTCAGGTTTGAGTTAGAAGAAAGACATGACAGAAAATCTCAGGGAGGGAGATGGAATAGAACAGAACAGGGCTCTTCTCCCTGACTCTGATCGCACATTGCTGGAAAAACCCCTTTAACTGGAACATGGGCTCCCACACAATAATTACACAGTGCACTGGAAATGCAACAAAGCATCCCTAACCCAGAATGCTTATAGAACAGGAGATTCTTGAAGAAATGTCCAGCTATGTGTGGGTTAAACCTGAAGCTCCTTTTTTTTCTTTTCCTTCTTAGAAATCTTTCTATAAAATGCCTGAACCCATGGGAGATAGTGTGGAATATTGTCTAGGAGTCAAGAAGCCCTGAGTTCAAATTCTGCTTCTAAAGGCAGAGGAGGACCCTCCTGGGTCTCAGTTTGTTCATCTGTAAAATGGGAGTGCCACACTAGATGGCTTTGGAAATCCCTTCTAGATCTACAGCTAATATGCTGTGGTCCGATTGTGACTTTGGGACAGATGTTCCATCACATATTCCTCCTCTATAAAATAAGGGGCTAATGCTTAATAGCCTCTGAGGTCTCTTCTAGTTCTAGAACTGATTTTATGTGTGACCTTGGACAAGTAACTTAACCACTCTGGACCTCCGTTTCCTCCTTTGTAAAATGAGGGGGCTGGATTAGAGGGTCTCTGAGGTCCCTTCCAGTTCTAGAACTAGGTCCTATGTGTGACCTTGGGCAAGTTCCTTCCCCTCCCTTGGCCTCAGTTTCTTCATTTGTAAAATGAGGGGGCTGGACTAGATGGCCTCTGAGGTCTCTTCAAATTTTCCATCTAGGATGGATGGTATGACATTCTTTCCCTGCCTCAGTAAGTAGAGTCTTTAGATTATTATCTATGGATCTCATAGGACCATTTCCCCATCCTTCTGGCCATCACCGATCCCTGCCCAGGCCTAACGATGTAGATGGGTGGAACTGATGCCAGGGACTGACCTGAGCACACACTTAGCCTGTGGCTCCCCCTTCCTTCTAATTCAGTTTTGAACTCTCATCCTGCCTGCAGGTCAACTATACGTCCCCACTGGTGGCCGTGCACTTCACAGAAGTGAAGAAGAATCGTGTCGTGGCTGTGGAGTGTCAACTGAAGGGCAAAAACATTGAAAACAACATCACCAACGACCGGTTCGTTGGCCGAGTGCTCTTCACGCTGAATATAGGCGGGTAGCTGCTTTGGTTTGAGTCCCCACCCCCGGCCCCCTGAGGGTTCCCCCACATGCCACTGATAGTCACCTCCCCCCTCACCCCCGGAGGACACAGTCACAGATCACTTAGGACAGAAAGTGCCCTCCTTTGCCTTGGGTTTTGAAAGGTCACCCTGGTGACCCACAAATGGACTTCTATTTCCTTTTCTTCCACTTAATAAAGCAAGAACCACTTGTGCTGTTAGCTATCTTACCATAACATCAATACGGGCAAACCCAGGGTAACCTTGAAGAAGGCTTTCTCAAAAAGTCATGAGGGAGGTGGCCTGGGGAAGTGGAAAGCAGGTGGGATCTGTAATCTGAGGCCTTGAGTTTGAGTCTGCCTCTATCACTCAGAACCCCATGCAGGGCCCAGGGAGGCAGCTCATTGGAGCTGCTAGATGGAAAGGCAGTGTGTCACAGTGATTAGGGCCCTGAACTTGGAAGATCTGCGGTCAAATCCTGCCTCAAACACTTCTATCAGCTGTGTGACCCTGGGCAAGTCCTTTCACCTGCCTGCGCTTCAGTTTCCTCCACTGTAAAATGAAGGGATTAGATTAGATTTAGGTCTCTGAGGTCCCTTCCAACTCTGGGTCTAGGAGTCTAGGTGTGACCCTGGATAAGTCCCTTCCCTTTGAATGGGTCTCAGTTTCCTCCTCTGTAAAATGAAGAGGTTGGATTATATCTAGGCCTCTGGGGTCCCTTCCAGCTCTGGTTATATGATCTTATGTGTGACCTTGAACAGATCCCTTCCCCTCCCTGGGCCTCAGTTTCCTCCTCTGTTAAAATGAGGTGGTTGAACTAGCTGGCCTTTGAGTTCCTTTCTGGCTCTAGAATCTAAGGTTCCCATGATCTCTGAGGGTTAATCCAGCTCTGACAAGTTCTAGGGTTCTTTGTTTTTGGAGGAGAAGCCTGGAACATGAGTTTAAACCAGATGCTGGCTGACAGCTGGCTCTCAAATTCCTGTGCTCATGGGATTTAGACCTTCAAGCTCCTTGGTCAATTGGGCATCTTGATTAGGCAAAATATGAATGCCTGAGATGCAGCACAAAGCTCTGTAATCAGGGGCTGCTAATAATGACTGACCAGCCAGCCAACTGATTTCTGCCTCTGCCCACATCCAAGGGACTTCCAAACTTTCCCCATTTGGCTCCCAGCATCCTGATTCAGAGATCGGTATGGGGTATGGTACTGAGTGCCAATGGAAAGAGAACCTTATAGCTGGGCAGACATGGATGGTAGTGCCAGCCAGAAACCATTTGGGGCTGGAAGCTGAGCCCTCAATCAGGACTTCTGTAGGAAGGGCTCCCCTTTGGCCAACAGCCCCAGAGCTAGCTGGAGGGGGTGGACAAGGGGAGTGGTCTGGTGGGCCTTGCAGTTTCCCAGGTCCCTCCCATCCCAGGAACTGAAATCAGGGCATAACAGCTGGCCTATGGCTCTGGCCAACTCATGCTGATCCCAAGGCCCATTCTCCAGCTTGAGGATTATCTAGGCAGATCGTGGCTGCTTTTCCCCTTTCCTTCTACCACCTGCCATTTCAATGCCTTTGGCTGCCCCCGCCAGGTGGTGGGCTGAGCCGAGGAACCGCAGCCATAGCCCAGACAGTTAGAGTAGATAGTGTGGAGCAGCTGGGGCTGGGAGAAAGAACAAAGCCTTGGGATCCTATGTGGATTGGAATTAGCCACGCTGCTGTAGCTCCTGTTGCCCCCTAGCATGAATGTATTGATAAGCAAAAATGAAGTAGAGGAGTTTGGAAATTGGGGAGATGGGGAAAGGGAGGGAGGAGTTTGGGAAATGGGGGAAGGGAGGGCAAAGCGGGTTTCTGCCTTAAAGTTCCATCTCTAATATCATCACCATTAGCATTAACATTAGCAATAATAGCTCAAATTCCTAATACCCTTTAGGAAAAATTATAATAGCCCTGGGAGATAAGTAGAACAGAAATTATTATTCCCTTTTTGCAGATGAGGAAATGGAGGTTCAGAGAATAGAACATGAAGTCCATTTCACATGAGGAAATGAGCCAGCATTTAAAACTAGGCCTTCTGAGTAGACTTCTTCCCATCCTGCCATGTTGGAAACGTGGAAGGCAGCAAAGCCGATCCATGCATTCACATGGTCCCTTTCCACCACAGTTAAGATCTGAGCTTGCATCAGAAAGGACTTGGATTGCCAATAAGGATCTCACCACAGATACACTCTGGGGAGGGAAGAGATGGAATAACTTGGATTCACAGTGGCTGGCATCACACCAGGACCCTCCCCATTCCCCATTCCCCTGTTTAAAAGGCATCGACCCTTCAGAATCATACAGTACAGTAACCCAATAACCTGCCACCACATGGACTGAAATATTATAGAACTCAAGATCGATAGAACCAAAGCTACATTTATTAAGTGCCTACCATGTACCAAGCACTCTGCTAAATGCTGGGAAACACAAAGCCCCTGCCCTCAGGGAGCTTACATTCTATTGGAGGAAAATAATACAACTAAGTAAATATAAATTTTATACAAAGTATTTTCAAGAGGGAGAGAAGACTAATAATGGGGCAGGGATGGGTGGGAGGAAATCAGGAAAGGCCTCATGGAGGAGGTGACATCTGAGGCATACTGAGAAGTACATTTGGGACTCTGTATCACAGAATCACCGAATGTTGGAGTTGAAAGGGCCTGGGAGGCCAGCAAGGCCAACCTGTCTGTCCGGTACCAGAACCAGACCTCAACACCCCCAACAAGTGGTCACCGAGCTTCTCTTGATTCCCTCCAAACATGAGACACAACTCATTGACTCTTCCTCCCATCGAAAGCCCTTCCATTTTGGGCAATTCTAATTATAATCAAATGTAAATCAGCCTCTACACCTCCCACCCACTGCTTCTGATCCTGCCCTGTGGGGCCAAGCAGAACAAGGCTCCTTTGTCTTCCATAATGATAGTTGAGACTCATCTCTCCTGGTTCCAGGTTCAAGGTCCTAATATACCACACAGTCCATTCATTGTGAATCTCTAAAATGTGTACAGATACACATGGGACATGGTTTGCATGGAAAAAAATCAAGGGCAAGTAAGAAACGTGTCCACACATTGAGAACTGAGCTTATATTTCAGGAGACAGAAGAAACCCCAGCTGAGCCAAGAGTCATTCTCTCTTCCCTACATTCCTTTCAGATGTTAGAAACAACCATGTTCTGATGGAGAATTCTGTGTAACCCAAAGATGGAGGTAGCTAGGTAGCTCAGTGGATACAGCGCTGGGCCTGGAGTCAGGAAGACTTGAGTTCCAATCCAACCTTAGATACTAACTGTGTGACCTTGAACAAATCATTCAACCTCTGTCTTGGAGCCAGTTAGGTGGCTTAGTGGCTGGGCCTGGAGTCAGGAAGACCAGAGTTCAAATCTGGCCTCAGATACTCACTAACTGTGTGACCCTGGGCAAGTCACTTAACCCTGTTTGCCTTAATCCACCGGAGGAATGGCAAACCACTCCAGTATCTTTGCCAAGAAAACTCCATGGACAGTGGAGTCCATGTGGGTTATAAAGAATCAGAAACAACTGAACAACCAAACCCAAAGATTCCTAACATCCATGCCATGGTCCCCTTTCTTCAAGCAACATTTGTTATGGATAAAACCTTTTGAAAGAAAAAAAGAATGCCTCCTCCTGGGTAGGGACCTTTTCATTTCTGCCTTTGTATCTCCTAGAAACTGGTACCTAGTAGGCATAAGCTTGTCCAATTCTCTCATTGTGCAGATGAGGAAAATGAGGCCCAGAGAGCATAGGGGGCTTTCCAAAGGTTGTAGACTTAGAGGTAGAAGCCATCTCAGAGGTCAACATCCCCCTCCTTATTTTACCCAGGAGTAAACTGAGGCCAAGGGGAGGGATTCATCCAAGGTCATATATAGCATCATAAATTTAGAGCTGGAAGCTATCTCCAAGGCCAAGGACAACTTCTTTTTCCAGATAGGGAAACTGAGGCCGAGGGAGGGAAGTGACTTGCTTGTCCAAAGTCATAAACAGAACATCACAGTTTGGCTTGAGCCCGAATTCTCTGACTCCAGAGATATTGCTTTTTCCACTGTACCAAGAGGGGCTTAATAAATGCTTTCTGATTGACTGGTTTTAAAAAAAAATTCTATCCATAAAGCTAACACTCAGTAGGAAAACACCAGCAAATGGGAGAGGAGACAGGAAATGTCTTGCTGACTGCTTTGCCCTCCCGTTGGAACTCTATTTGAGAGTAATTTGAGATATACTTAATGATAAGTCTGTGGTCAGTTCAGTGTGGAAATAAACTCTGCCCTGCTTGTCAAGTGTTGGCTTAGTGAAATCACACACCATGTCTAAACTGAAACCAAGCCAAGGATAGACTTGCTGAATAGAATTCATTTAAGGTCTATGTTCCCTGAGAAGACCTTAGATCTCCCCTCTGGGTTAATCATAATCAGGAAGAAATAGTAAAGAAACCCATTTCCAGCCTCTCTCCCTCCCCCAATCACCTCCATAAAGTCTGAGGAACTATTTAACATCAAAGAGGCAAGGTGGTACAGTAGGCAGAGCAGTGTACTGACCTGAGAGCCAGGAGACCTGGATTCCAGTCCAAGCTGTCATTCATTAGCCAGACCTTGGACAAGTTTTCCCCATTCCATGACTTATAAATGTAAAGTGAGGGGGCTGGGCTAGATCAGCAGTTCTCAGACTTTTGGGGCTCAGAGTTCCTTTACACTCTTGAGAAGACCTACAGAAGAGCTTTTGTTTATGTGGGTTACATCTGTCGATATAACCACATTAGAAATGAAAACATTTTAATATAACAGTAGTTTTGACTTCAAGGATCAACTAAATGGATTCTCAGACCACCCTTTGAGAACCACTGGCCTAGACAGTCTCTGAGGCCCCTTCCAGCTTGAAACCTAGGATCCTTTGATTACTTACATGCATGTATTACTTATGCTTGGAACCTATGATCCAGGGTTTCCCCAAACTCTAAACTTGAATGCGGCCTCAGTTTCTACATGTGTAAAATGGGTGGAAAGATGTTGTACTAGATGATCTCTGAGGCCCCTTCCAGCTCTAGATCTAGAGATCCTAGGTGTGACCTTGGACCGATCACTTCAACTCTCCAGGCCTCAGTAAAAGAATGGGGCTAGACCAATGAGCTCTAAGGAAACTTCCAGCTCTAGAGAGAATATTGGTAAAGCTCTTAGCACAGTGCCTGGTGCATAGTAGGCACTTAATAAGGGCTTCTTCCCATCCTCCTCCCTTTACTGTCTGATAGGCTCCTAGCTCTAGAGCTGGAAGGACCCTCAGAAGGCCTCTAGACCTCACCCCCATTTTACAGAGAAGGAAACTGAGGCCCAGGGAGAAGGGACTTGTCCAAAGTCACACAGTGAGTACTGGAGGCAGGATTTGAATCTCAGGGCTTTTGACTTCAGTGATGTGGAACTGGAAGGGACCCTTTAAGTCCATCTTATTCAATCTACCCAATTTACAGGTGGGGAAACTGAGGAATAGAGATTTGAAGTGACTTGTGCAAGATAATAGGTGTTTGGGGAAGGGGGGTTGTCTCCCAATTAGGACCTGACAACATCATGTTCAGCATGCCTTCCCTGCGCCACAACTGCATCACACCTGCGCCAAACCTGCACCACATCTTGCCACACCTGTACCAAAGCTGTGCCACATCTTGCCACACCTGTGTCACACCTGTACCACACCTGCACCACACCTGTGCCACACCTGCACCACACTTGTACCACACCTGTACATGTGTGCCACATCTGTGCCATACCTGTGCCACAGCTTCACCACATCTGTGCCACAGCTGTACCACACCTGCACCACATCTGTGCCACAGCTGTACCATACCTGCACCACACTTGCACTATACCTGTGCCACACCTGCACCACATCTGCACCACACGGCCTTGTGGACTTGTTATTCAATGAAATCTTTTGTCTCGGCTATACCAGAAGCAGGGTTAGTGAGTGCTGGAGCCCATGGGGTACAGCCAAGGCAGCTGCCCTTTTCATGACCACCCCAGTCCAACCATTGAGAAGGCCCTTGGGAGTTCTCAGAGAGCCAGACAGGATGGTATTACTTGAGTGCCAGAGGGGACCACCCAACTAATGTGGACCCCCTTGGCCTTGGGCACTGGAGATGGCCCCCCATTCTTGTCCAGGCCTGGACCCTCTTCTGTCTTGGAACCTGGCCTCTAGCCCACTGTCCCTGGGGCCAGGGCATAAGGTAGGGACTGGCCCACAGACTCCAAGCTTAGGAAATCGGTTTTCTATTATGGGTCTTCCGAAGTTGTTGACCACAATAAATGGAAATGAAGATGATCCAGACAACTTCCTCCTTCTCAGCCTTATTAGTCACTGAACTCCAGGGTGGGCTTTTGTGTGGAAAACCTGAGGAAGGGAAAGGGATCTCTGGTGGTTAGCACTGCGGTAAGCGTCTTGGTGGAAGGGGGAGGGGTGTTACTAAGCTTAGCCAGAGGTGGCGAAAGTGAAAGTGATTTCACTGCGGAGAACTTCCTCTCTGGGCCTTCTCAGGGCTGCTAGCAGGCCAAGGCTGCTAGCCCCAGCCTTTTCCTGGTGGTTTTTGAGTGATTGGTGCTAAAAAGGTGTTTTTTGCAAAACCAAACACAAGCTAGGCAGATTGTGCCCCCCACACCCTTCCTCGCCCACACCAAACCAAACCAAATCAAACCACGGTGATAGGCATGGCCAAGGGCGGGCCCAGCTGGCCTAGGCCTTGGGCCTCCATCCTTGTCCTGCCCTGCCCCCTCCTGGTGGAGTCTTTGCTTCTGCCTCTGGGGCCTCCTGCAGGCCTGGCCCTCCCTCTGCCTCTCAGCAGCTGGCCTTCCCTCCATCCCTCCCTTCCTCCCTCCCTCCCTCCCATCCAGACTGCGAGGCCCAGCTCCATTCAGCCTGGAAGCCCTTTCCCTGCTCTTCCCATTCTTCCTGGCCTGGACCTCTCTCTACTTTGTAGTAGAATGGCTTGTTTTCATGGCAGTCTCCCCTCTCCCCAGCCCCCACCTCCCTTAGGCTTAGGGATGGGGCCTGGACCAGTGGCTTCATTGATGTAGGGAACTTCCAGAAGAGAAAACTCCTTCTGCCAAGGCAGAGCAACACCTTCTCTGCAATTTCTAGGCAAAATAGAAGCAAAGTAGGTACCTCAGAGTTGTTGCAAAGATCATACAAGATAACATGGAAACCGTAAAGCACAATATAACGTAACAGAGTAATACTAATTATATAAGATACCAATGGTGGTGACAGCAAAAACGATGATGACAATGTCTTAGGCCAGGGATTCTTAACCTGGGATCCTTGGGCCCCTCAGGGCTCTGTGAAACACTGCACCTTTTTTTTTCATTTACCTTTATCATCTTGGGTATTTTATCTTATTCATTTACAAATACAACTCCAAAACAGAGTCCCTAGGCTTCACCAGAAGGCCAGAGGGCTCGAAGACATAGACAGGCTTAAGACCCCCCTCCCCCCTCCTCTTAGACCAGAACACAGTTATCGAGGGTGAAGCCTTGGCCTTGGCCTTGTCCACAGTGGAAGGATCTTCAACAGCCCCTGCTGCCTCTCATGCTGCTGCCCCTTCTGAAAGCCAGAGGGGAGATTCCAGCTACTCCCCCAAGTCACAGGGGAGGGGTTTCAATGGGGAGGGAATGGCTCCGCACACAGAGAGGACAGCAGCTCCATCAACGACCTTGACTGGCTCAAAAAAGTCCCAAACAGGTTTGACTTTATTGGCCTTCCTTTTTTTAAGCTTTTATTTCATTTCATTTCCATTAATGAGGCATTTGCTTTCTCTCCCTCCCACCTCTCTGAATAAGAATAATCTCTAACTTTAGGGAGCACCTACTATGTCCCAGGCACTGTGCTAAGTACTTTTAAAAATATTATCTCACAACAATGCTGAGAGGTAGGTGCTGTTAATATTCCCATTTTGCAGATGAGGAAACTAAGGCAAACAGAGGTTAAGTGACTTAGCTCTAGGTCATATGAGGTTACATTTGAAGTTGGGTCTTCCTAATTCTAGGTCCAGGAGTAGCTAGGTGGTGTAGTGAATAGAGCACTGGCCCTGGAGTCAAGAGGACCTGAGTTCAAATCCAGCCTCAGACACTTGACACTTACTAGCTGTGTAATCTTGGGCAAGTCACTTAACTCCAAATTGCCTTGCTTCCCCCCTCCAAAAAAAAAAAAAATTAGATAACTCATTCTAGGTCCATCTCTCAATCCACTGCTCCACCTAGAGGCCTCCCTGATTAAGGAGAAAAAATAAGGGGAAAAAACCCTGTAAAAAAGATATCTAATCAAACAAAATAAATCTTCACATTGGCCACATCCCAGAATACCGGTCTCATTTTGTATCTTGAGGCCATTGCCTCTGCCAGGAGGAACTAACTCAGGTTTCCCTCTGATGTGGAAGACACCAAGTGCCCAGCTTACTTTTACTTTTCAATTTAGTTTTGGATTTCCTAGGAGCAGCCTACCCTAGCCCCTAGCCCCTCCCTCTGCAGAGATAAACCAGGTGGGGGCAATTCCCTTTATATCCTGTTTTTCCACCCACTTAGAAATACCTTGCAAGGAATAACAACAATAACAACTTTTGTTTTATATGTATTTTTTATTTTTCCCCAAATAATGTTAAAACAATTTTTTTAAACATTTTTTAAAAAAGTTTTGAGTTCCTTGGGGCAGCTAGGTGGTGCAGTGAATAGAGCACCCACCCTGGAGTCAGGAGGACCTGAGTTCAAATCCATCTTCAGACACTTAATACTTACTAGCCATGTGACCTTGTGCAAGTTACTTAACCCCAATTGCCCTGCCCTCCCCCTCCAAAAAAACAAACAAAAAAAAGTTTTGAGTTCCAAATTCTATCCCTCCCTCCCCACCCCTCCCTGAGATCTGACATAATTTATACATGAGCAATCATGCAAAACGTTTCCATATTAAATTTTGTACAAGAAGACAAAAGAAAGGGAAGGAAGGAAGGAAGGAAGGAAGGAAGGAAGGAAGGAAGGAAGGAAGGAAGGAAGGCAAAAAGTAAAAATATCATGCTTCAGTTTATATTCATTCCCACAGTATCGATTCTTTTTCTGGAGGCATATAGCATGCTTCAACATGAGTCCTTTGGGATTGTCTTGGATTATCGTATTGCTGAGAATAGTTAAGTCACTCCACAATCCTTCATCATACAACATTGCTGTTACAATGTAAAATGTTCTCCTGGTTCTGCTTACTTCACCCTGTATCAGTTCATGTAAGACTTTCCCTCTGGGATCATCCTGCTTGTTGTTTCTTTGTTTTTCAAAGCAATTGGGGTTAAGTAACTTGCTCAAGGTGACACGGCTAGTCATGATTTATGCGTGGGGGCTCATTTTCTGAGGCCGGATTCGATCCCGGGTCATCCCAACTCTGAGGCTGGTGCTCTTACTCACTGCGCCTCCTAGCCACCCCCTGCTTGTTGTTTCTTATAGCACAATAATATTCTATCATTATCATATAACATAGCTTGTTTAGCCATTTCCCAGCTGATGGGCATCCTCTCAATTCCCAGTTCTTAGCCACCACAAAAAGAGCTACTACAAATATATCTGAGAGAGAGATGGGGGAGGAGAGAAAAAGAGAAAGGGAAAGAGAGAGAGGGATGGAGAGGGATAGACAGAGACAGAAGATGGAGAGGGAAGGGAGGGGGGAAGAGAGAGAGAGAGAGAGAGAGAGAGAGAGAGAGAGAGAGAGAGAGAGAGAGAGAGAGAGAGAGAGAACACAGGGAGGGAAGAAGAGAGAGATGGGGGAGAAGAGAAAAAGAGAAAGAGAGAGGGATGGAGAGGGATAGACAGAAACAGGAGAGAGAATGACAGAATAAGGATGGACAGGGAAGGGGGAAGAGAAAGACAGAAACACAGACAGATGGAGGCAGAGAGACAATGAGAGCACCCAAGAACCACCAAAACCTACTTTAGATAGAAATGACATCATCTTTCTTCCAGAGGTCTCCCAGTGACCCTCTGGTTTCCATTGTTGGATTTATTGTGAATTCTGTTCTTTTACTCTCTAACAGTTCATGCAAATGGTCCCATTTCTCTCTGAATTCTGCCTTTTGTTCCATTCCTTGTGATGCAATAATAGTTCACTGCATTTGCATCCCACAGTTTTGTTTTTCTTTTCCCCAGTCATTCTCGATTGATGGGCATCATGTGGTTCTTTCTATTAAGCCCGTCTCTCTTATTATTCTATCTTCCTTTATGATAACATGATTACTAAGTGCTATTATAATAAAGTGAGTAGTTAGTGCTATTAAAAGGCCTAATCCATGCAAGAAATGAAAGGACAGTAATGAGAAACTCCGGGGAGAAAATTGCTGCTTATAACAAGGCCCCACCCTCTCACTGGCCATAGTGAGGCTAAGGAGATCCCAATGGAACCCAAAGCAAGCTTCCAGCCCCTTGAGCTGTAGAGAGGAGAGCCAGGTTAGGCCTTGGAGCCCCACAGCCCTCTCCTTCTCCAAATGTTCTGCTTCTCTGCTTTTCCCTCTACTGTCCGACTTCATGATGAATCAATTCTTGCTCCTTTCATTTCCCACCACCGGAGTCACTCCTTGGTGCCTTTGGCTTCTAGTACTATTATTCCAGGAAAATGTCTCAGAGGATTTTCTTTTAATATTTTTTTTCTTTTTCCCCAGTTACATGTAAAATCAATTTTTAACATTCATCTTCAAAACTCTTAAATTCCAAATTCTCTTCCATCCTCCCTCCCCACCCCACCCTCATTGAGAAGACAAGCAATTTGACCTAGGTTGTATTCATGTTGTCATGCAAAACATATCCATGATAGTCATGTTGTGAAAGAAAACATAAACAAAGGGGCGATTAGGTGGCGCAGTGAGTAGAGCGTCGGCCCTAGAGTCAGAAGGACCTGAGTTCGGATCAGGCCTCAGACACTTAACACACACAAACAAAAACCTAGCCGTGTGACCTTGGGCAAGTTACTTAACCCCAATTGCCCTCCAAAAAAGCAAAAAGAAAAAAAAGAAAACATAAACAAAAAAACCTCAAGAAAAATAGAAAGTTTAAAAAAAAAGAATGCTTCGATGTGTATTCAGACCCCATCAGTTCTTTCTCTGGGAATGGACAGCATTTTTCATTATAAGTCCTTCACAATTGTCTTGGATCATTGTACTGCTGAGAACAGTTAAGTCAGGGGTGGGCAACCTGTGGCCTCGAGGCCACATGTGGACTTCTGGGTCCGTGGGTGTGGCCTTTTGACTGAGTCCAAGTTTTGCAGAACTAATCCTTTTCTTAAGGAGATTTGTTCATAGAACTTTGGATTCAGTCAAAGGGCTGCACTTTAGGACCTAAAGGACCACATGTGACCTCGAGGCCGCAGGTTCCCCACCCCTGAGCTAAGTCATTCACAACTGACCATCTTACAATATTGTTGCTACTTTATACACAGTACATTTTACTTTGCATCAGCTCATGCAAGTCTTTCCAGATTTTTCTGAGAGCATAATCATGAAATGGCTCAGAGGATTAAAAAAAAAACACCCCCTGGTTCCCCAATCCAATGGTGGGCACTTCCTCCTTGGGCAACGTCTCCTCTATGGCTTGGATGACACCGACTCATCGTTCTCCTTCCCCCCACCCAGTGATCTTCTCAGTTTTGGTCCCTAGCTCTCTCCCTTGATGAGCCCACCAACTCCCATCACAATATCTATAGTGACCTCTCTGGAAAGTTCAAATCCAGCTTTTCTTAATCCCTCTTCAAACTGTCACTATTGCTCTTTTCTCTCACCCCTGCAACCCATCCAGATTAATATCATAAAAATACAGGTCTGATTAAGTCCCTACTCTGGTTTAAAAAAAGCTTCATGAGTTCCCCAGTGTATACCATGTTAGGTTCACATTTTTTAAACCAGGTGATTCAGGGCTCTCTAAGCTCTAGCTGACTCCGTCCCAGCCAAACTTGACTCCTTTTGATATCTGAACCAAATTCTGTGCAATCCCACCTCTTCCTCTTTGCTTATGTTATTTGCTCTGTCTGGATTGCCCTCCTCTGGCCTGCCGAAATATCAAAGGTCATCTCATGAAATGACTGACTGCCTTCCCAAACAGATGTGATCTCTCCCTCTTCTGGATCCCCATGACTCTTTGTATCTGTCTTTTTGGTACTTATAAATATCAGATTTCAAAGCACTTTAAAAGTCCTATAATTAGACATAGAGGTTTAGTCTTGTACAAGCAAAACAGCTTGAGGATTTATGGATGGTTCTAAAGGTGTGGACACTGTAACCTCAGGGACTTCAAAGGTGTTGGTGAGCACTTACCGAGAACACTTTAAAAGTGCCTCAGACCTTGGAGTGAGTCTCAGGACTGTGTAGTTGGGGCACTGAGTCCTACAGCTATGCTTCACTTAAAGACAGGGAGGAGATCAGTCTAGGCCTAAGGAGGAGACCATTTAGTTCCTTAAAGCACCAACACTAGATGTTCAACAACTATCCTGGGAAGACTTATATGAACTGATGCAGACAGAGTGCAGTCAGCAGAACCAGGAAAACAACTTCTACAATAACAACACTGCAAAAAAAAAACAATTTGTAAAGACTTAAGAGGACTGTTCAGTGTGATGATCAAGCACCACTTTCAGAGGACAAATGATGAAACACACCTCTTGACAGAGAGATATATGATGGAAAGAAACATTTTCAGCCCTGGCCAATATGGAGATTTGTTCTGTTAACCACACATATTTGCTACAAGGGTTTGGTTTTTTCCCCCAGTGGAAAGGCAGAGATGGGAGAAAGAGGAACTAGTAATAGGATTGCCAAAAGAAAGAAAAGGGGATCATTTAGGCATTTAAAAAATACACAGGGGACAGCTAGGTGGCGCAGTGAGTAAGAGCGACGGCCTCGGAGTTGGGATGACCCAGGATCGAATCCGGCCTCAGAAAATGAGCACCCACACATAAATAATGACTGGCCGCGTAACCTTGAGCAAGTTACTTAACCCCAATTGCTTTAAAAAAAAATACACAGAAGAGAAAATTCAGAAGGATATGGACAAGCATGACAACTTTGAAAGTTCTATGTTGAATTTATTATATATTTTAAAAGAAAAGCATACAGTAAAATCTGTTCTACATGAAAATGCTCATTTTATTTGGTGTTTGATGAGTTTATTTTTTCTTAAATGATCTTGGTAAAATAAAAAAATTTTTAAAGTGATCTTGAGGAGTGGCTAGGTGGCGCAGTGAGGAGAGTGTCGGGCCTGGAGTCAGAAGGACCTGAGTTCAGATCTGGCCTCAGACACTTAACGCCCACACAAACAAAAACCTAGCTGTGTGACCTTGGGCAAGTTACTTAACCCCAATTGCCCTCCAAAAAAAAAAGTGATCTTGGGTTCAGAGTAGTCTGGAGGGACAGAATGATCCTGGTTTAGGATGTGAAGGCTATGACAAGCTTGTTTAAAAGGTGACTGCTGAAAAGGATATTAATTATAGCTCAAATAACCCTTACCTGTAAGAAAACTATGTGGTCTGTAATGGAGCATAGCTCATAGGGATATGGGAACCACATATGAGCAAAAGGCATCATGGTATAGTGGAGAAAGTGCTAGAGGCAAGAAGCCATGGGTTCCAATCCTGCCTCTGACACTTATTAGCTGCATGAACCTGAACAAGTCACTTAACCTCAATCAGTCTGAGGTTCCTTATCTTTAAAATGAGAGGGTTGGACCTCATGGCCTCTATGGTTCTTCTGGCTCTAAATCTATGCTCCTACTACTAATGAGTATAGAACTGCATGGTTTTAATGGGGGGAACTGGGTATTTATATATAGGGGTCTCTCCTTAGAGAGACCTCTTTTGAGGAGGGGAAATGTTTTTATATCACTGTCACTTTCCAACAACTTCCCTGCCCTGCCCCCAACAGAACCCTTCTCTTCTTTGTAACAAAGTAGTACAACTAAGCAAAACAATTCAACATCTGTCATGTCCAACAATGTATAACTCATTCAGCACCTATAGTCCACCACCCCCTTCCAAAAGGCAGGAGAGAAGCAGCGCCCACAGAATGTTTCTTTTTCAAGATACATCTCTCAACACAATTACAATGCATGCTAAGATTTCTTTCATTCCTTTCACACACTTGAAATAAGGATGCTCAAAATTAAGTCAACCATTCTTACACACACGCACACACACACACACACACACACACACACACATAGTGGCAGCAGACAAAAACAGAAAAAAGTTAAACATGCCCCCAGATTTTTTGTTTTCTTTTAAATTTTTATTGATATCTTTTGTTTCTATATAACATTTGTTTCTGAACATACCCTACTCCCCTCCCCTCTAGCAAGCTAGTCCTTATAACAAAGCATCAAAAAATTCAGGTAAGCAATATTAACCAACACGTATATACTATTCTGCACCCATTGCCCCCACCCATTTTAATGGAGGGAGATAACTACATTCTCTCAGCTCCTTTCCAGGATCATACTTGTTCATTATAATTACACAGTACTCAATTTTTAAAAATTCTTTCCATTGACATCATTATAATCATTGAGAATGTGGTTTTCCAGGTTCTGCTCATTTTCTTTTGCTTCAGTTATATAGGTTTCCCCATACTTTTCTAAATTCTTCATGGTCATCATTACTCATGGTGCCATTATATTCCATTACATTCATGTTAGTCAACAAGCATTTACTTAAGCGCTTACTATGTACCAGGCAGTACTACAATTTATTTACTCATTCCCTAATCAAAGGACACCTTTGTTTCTAGGTGTTTTCTACCACAAAAAAGTGGTACTATGAATATGTTGGAGCATATGGGCCCTTTCTTTCTGTCTTCGACTTCCTTGGCATACAAGTGGCATCTCTGGGTCAAATGCAAGGGTGGGGAACTGGCAGTCAAGAGGCCACATGTGGCCTTCCTTTGGTGTAACCTTTTGACTGAATCCAAATCCAAGTTTGACTGAGTGCAAGGGGATTTGTTCTGTGAAGTTTAGATTCAGTCAAAGGGCTACACTTGAGGACCTAGAAGGCCTCGAGGCCATAGGTTGTCACCCCTGGCAAACACTGTTGTCACTTTTTTTAGCATAATTCCAATTTGCTTTCTTGGAACCGTCTGACCACTTCACAACTCCACCAACAATGTATGTCTTCCAGTAGCCCCTCCAACATTGACCATTTCCATTGTCTGTCATCCTTGCCAATTTTCAGGGTGAGAGGTGGAATCTCAGTTGTTTTTATTTACATTTCTTTTATTATTAGTGATATGGGGTGGTTTTTCATATGATTGTTAATAGCACACAATTTCTCCTTTGAGAACTTTTTATTCACATACTTTGACTACTTATTGGGTGTCCCCAGATTTCTAATTACAGAAACTTAAAAATAATCTTAGCACTTAAAACACTACTACAATACTGAGAAAATGCCAAACATCAAAGTAAACTTATTAAAAAAGGAAAAACATGTACGCCATCATTACCCAATGATTATAAAAAAATATAACCTTTCTCCAAGTCAGAGGACCATATTTATAATCACCCCATGCTACAGTAACCTTAAAATGCTTGTTTGATGTTGGCTTCTTAAGCAGCCCCCACCCTCACCTTGAAAAGTGTCCTCTGGACTTTAAAGAAGTCAGGCAGGAACTTCAAGTCAGGTGGGAGCAGGACCATGCGGGGGATGGGTTTTGTAGTGTGGTATGGAGGTGACTAAAGGCCAGGGCAATAAAAGCTCCACTGAATCCCAGTTGGGTACAATGGGTATTTCCTTTCTTTTCTTGTCTAAAAACTGTGCAAGTCTCTTACAATTTCATGTAGGTTCCTAGAATGAAAGGTTGTCATTCTACATGAATATGAACTCTTTCACCTTTAATGAGACTCCAAAATATAAAAACCATGAATGGAATTCCAATTGAGATTTCCTTTTCTCCCCGTATGTAAATGATCATTGATTTGGAAAGCCTTGTTACTTGACGTAATATTTGTGCATTTGTATATAAACATTTTGTGGTAAGGAGATTATAGTCATGATAAAATGAAGCCCTCCCAAATCCCCCAACATTTCTTTAAACAGAATGAACCGAAACAATGACATTCAAGAGTGTCCAGGAAGACTGTTATTACCTGAAACCAAACTGGTCGAGAAGAGTTGATGTGAGTCATGGTTTGTGTTTCTAATTCTAGACTTCATGCCTGGTATTTCCATGGCAATGTAGGCCTCCTGGTCTGGACTAAGGTTCTGAAATGTCTCTCTCTAAAGATAAACCATGGATCAGGCCAGTTAAGGGAGGCTCCATTAATCCACTTGACTTATATTAGACTAAGATCAACACGTGGAACAAACATAAAATTACCCAACGTGATGAACCAAACAGCTGCTCAAGAAAAACATGGAGTTTGTATCCTTTGTTCTAGAGCCACAAAGAGCCAATCAAAGTGCTTGACTATGGTATACTTTGGCTAAATTTAGCAGATATACACATGTATCCAAACATTTCAGCAGCAGCAGAGGCCATCCGTCCCTCTAAGTCTGGCTGCAAAACCAACTAGATATCAAAGATCCATCTATATCCTTCTGATTCAGTATTATGCCATTGGCATCAAAATGAACCAGGTGAACAGAGCTGAACACTTCAAACCTCCTGACCTGGAGGTGGGAGCAGGGGTAAGAAAGGCCTCAAGTCTCCATGCTGTTCTGGCTCAGTCCTGTTCAGTGAGTTATGATTAAAAGAGAAAGCTATACTATCTGTTACTTTCTATGTAAAATGAAGCCAAGATACATGACAGAGAACTCCTGTTCTGAAGTCTCTTAAAAGATCACAATTTCTAAATAAAATTTGGGGATGTATCTATGATAGTTTCCTGAGTACGGCTTTTTCTTTTTTTTAAAATAGGCTTTAATTATCAAGGTAAAATCTTGGCCCAAGAGAAACAATGAGGCAATGTACCTCCCTTCTGTCATTGGAGAAGTGGTGGATTATGGGTGCAGTCTGTTGCATACTCTGTTAGAACTTGGTCACTGTATATCAGTTGATTTTACTTAAATATTTTTCTTTATTACAATAGAAGGCTCACTGCATGGGTCTGGGGGTGGGGTGGTGGGGTGGGTAATACATCCAAAAATAACTGTGATGTAAAAACAAAATGCATCATTTCCCTCCTTTCATTGGCAAACTGGAGAACTCTGAGTTTGGAACTGACATATAATATTGAAAACAGGAGACTCTGGATTTGGGTGGGGGGAGGAGGAAGGGAGTCCATCTAGAAATCACTGTGGTATAAAAACACAAGGCATCAAGGCAGCTAGGTGGCGCAGTGAGTAGAGTGCCGGCCCTGGAGTCAGAAAGACCTGAGTTTGGATCCGGCCTCAGACACTTAACACACACACACACACACACACACACACACACACACACACACACACACACCCCTAGCCGTGTGACCTTGGGCAAGTTACTTAACCCCAATTGCCCTCCAAAAACCAAAAAAAACCCCCAAAAAACCAAAACACAAGGCATCGATAAAACTTTTTAAAGCATCAATATATATATATTTTTTAATTTAATGTTGGGGAGGCTAGGTGGCACAGTGAATGGAGCACTGGCCCTGGAGTCAGGAAGACCTGAGTTCAAATCTGGCCTCAGACACTTGACACAAAAACTAGCTGTGTGACCTTGGGCAAGTCACTTAACCCCACTTGCCCTCCAAAAAAAAAAAAAAGAAAAAAATTAATGTTCATTTAAAAAATTTTGAGTTCCAGATTCTCTCCTTCCCTCCAGTCCTTCCCCCTCCCGTTGAAATGGCAAACAATAATATACCCACCAACCAAATACATTTTTAAAAGTTTTATCAAGTCAACAGATGATTTGATTAATCTTGTTTCTAGGGCACCTGTGTCATATATATTTGCTGAAACAGTGCTATCATGTTGACCAAAACTCTTAGCATCTTTCACTTGGGAATGTTCTCAAAAGGAGGCCTCTGAGGGAATAATTCTTTATATCCATGCACTGGCAAGACAGATGCTGAAATCAGTAAGCCATAGCTAGAGTGCTCTAAAGGAGATATAATTAAACAAGCTAATGTTCTGTCCTAAATTGGGAAGTAGGCCTTTAAAGGGTATAAGCCAAGCAAAGTAACAGAGAAAGATGCCTGAGAAATTCTGGGGTTTTTTAGAAACCATTTCCAATACATGAAGAGTTGAGAAATGTCTTTAGAACTGATAAATGATGGAAACAAAAGGGTGACTGTATGCATCATGCTGAGAGGGAGGTAGCTTTGGACTTAAATAAAAGGGAAAGTTCAATTCAGTCTTTAAACCGAGAGAAAGCCCAGTGGAATCACCTTTGGGGCCTCTTTTTGGTCCTCAATTACCCACAGAGGTATCTTGGTAAAACACCCTCCTTGTGCTACTGATAGATATGCAAAGTGGTCCTGCTAGCACTAGTTTAGACCTGAAAGGATCCTTCAAGGTCATGCCAACTCTATCATTTTACAGAAGGGGAAACTGAGGCCCAGAGAGATGAAACAACCCAATGTGGTACAATTCAATTCAACATTTATTAAGTACCTACAAGTGTGCCAGGTATTGTTCTAAGCACTGGGGATACAAAGACAAAAAAAAAAAACCAAACAGTCCCTGCCCCCAAGGAGCGTACATTCTACTGGGAGGAGATAACATGGACACAGATAAATACGAAGTATATACAAAGTAATTTTAGGAAAGGGAGAGTGCTAACAACTGGGGGCATCAGGAAAGGCCTCAGGTGGCACCTGAGTTGTGCTTAGAAGGAAGCTTGGGATTCCAAGAGGTGAAGGTGAAGAGGAGTGCATTCTAGACACGGGGGACAGCAGATGCAAAGGTTTAGAGGTGGGGAATGAAACCTTGCGCCAGTGTCACTAGAATGGAGAGTACATTTAAAAAAGCATCCAAAGCTCTACAAATTTGCAAGTGATTGGGGATTTATGGGGGGATATAGACAAAAGCTGCACAGTCCAAGAAGATGTGAAAGGGGTGTGTTCTATACAACAGCAAGAGCGAGATCACAGGCCCATTGTGATGATAAGGCAAGGGAAACTTATAGGGATAAGGTAATAATCCAGCAGTAAAGCAAATATGGTGCTGGGAGCACCTTATCCCCAAGACTGGAGCCAAATGGGGTTGCTGCAGGGATATCTATCAAGTGAAACAAATTCCTAGGACAGCCAGACCCTGAACAAGGGATGCCTGGAATTAGCACTAGCTGCTCAGAGAAAAGAAACCAAAACACATGCAAAAAAAGGGCTCTGAATGAAACAACTATTCAGATATAGAGAATGATATACACATGAACCACTGTATAAATTGAGAGAAGGGGACTCAGCTTTCTGAGTAAGCTAGGGTTCCAGGGAAACAGACTGCCTAAAAAACTGAGAAAAGTCATTCTTTATTCATTGTTCTGCCCAAGGGTCAAGTGTGAGATAATCAATTGATTCCATATTCAATAGGGCACAATTTTCCTTGTTAGAGAATATAATAATAAATCAATATGTTCATTTAAAATAATAATAATAAACATCTAACAGATCATAGTAAGAAAGAAGATACCCAGGCTTTTGCTATCAATCATAATATAGTGGTCAATGTTCCATTAGTGGAAAAATAGCAATGATCTTCTTGCGGGTAGGGAGGGAATCATCGTCATGAACCAAATTTAAAGTCCAATACCAATGAAACTGACAAGATTCCATTTCTTCCTGCAGTAACTTAATTCTGTAAGAGCATTCCTGCTCATTGTGGAGAGGAGAGTGTCAAAGTATGTTTATATTGGGAAAAGTAGCAAGATTTAAGTAGAACTGTGAAAGGGTCACTTTAAGGGATCATCAGATATAGCCTCTTCATTTTACACATAGGGAAACTGAGGCTTAGAAAAGTGAAAGGATTTGGTCTAAGTACACATGGCTACTAAGTGTCAGAGGTGGGATTTGAACACCTTCCCTAACTCCAAATCTAGTCCTCTTTATACCATCCCCACTCTGGCTCATTTCTTCTCTGTGGGTTTAAGTATCCTCATTGGTATAATGAAAAAGCTGACTCAAGGACCGTGAAGGTCCCTTCCACCCTTAACTTGAGAATCTGTTAGACTGTGAGTTTCTTGAGGACAGGGACTGATTTGTTTGCCTTTCTTTGCATCACTAGCCTAGCACCATTGCCTGGCACATTAGTAAGCGCTTAATAAAATGCTTGTTGAGAAACTGACTTAAGACCTTAAATCTGCATTTAAGCCCCTGGATCAAATTTAGGAAATTGTGCCAGCTTTCAACGACTCCAAGCTTCTCCCTGAAATGAAACCCCATCTTCTTAATACCGATTTGCTCTGATAGTGAAGCATGTAATCAATCAATCTCCAAGGAATCAGAATTGAGGGTCAACCAAAGGGAAATGGGGAGACAGACACAGAGCGGGTATAAATGGGCCACAGCACATTGTGAGCGATAAATTACATGCATAAAGCTGTGTAGAAGATGAAATGAAAGAGATGGAGGACTGGAAAAGGAGGTGGGCTGAGTATCCAGCAAGAACGAGGGATAAGTGATGGTGCTGTCTAATGTGGAGAGCCAGAAGGCCCCCAGCTCATTGGATGGACCCCCTTTAGATTGGCCGAGGCACCCGGACAAGTCATGCATTTGGGCTCTGGGATACTGGAAAATACATCCATCCACAAGATCCATAAGAGACAATATTTTAAGGAGTAAATCTTTCCTTCTGTAATTACATTCCAGCTTGGACAAAAAGAACCCATCTGTTTTTGGACAAGGCTCACTTATCCTAAAGCTGGCTGGTAGCTTAAGTAGGGAGGAAATTTTGACTAAAAAACAACTAGCAAACACATTACTTTGGTTGGTTAGAAATGAAAGCCAATGAAGGATGAAGTGATTACACAGACTGATAGCCAGTGTGGCTTTTCCTTCTTCCAATTAAATAGGAGATAAAGACAAGAATTATAAGGAAGCCAAGGGCCACACCCACTGCGATTGGAATAAGAAAGTTCAGGTCAGAGTCAGCAAAGCATTCTTGGGCTGTTGAAAAAGAACAAACAGAAAGCAGGGAAAGGATATTAGTAAAGAAGCTAAGCATTTGAGCAACCAAGCCAGGAGCAAATACACTGAGATTAATCTTTAACAACCTTGCGGCCTTTTCCTTTTTCTCAAATTGGGTCGTTCATTTGCTTCTGTTCATCTGCCCACTCTTATCACACACACACACACACACACACACACACACACACACACACACACACACACACAAATCTAATCTTCATCTTGGTTGGTTCTGTCCCATTCCCCACCTCCCACATCCACCTCCCTGCCCCCCTTTCCAAAAACCAACCAAAGCAAATCAAAAAACACACAACCCAACAAGTTCCACTAAAGCCAAGCTTTCACTAGATGGAAAGGATGATTTCAAGTGAACGTGCATACAAAACTTTGCTTAGCTCACACTGGCCAGAGCCCTGTTTCCGAGGACAGACACTGGAGAAGACTCATCACCTACACTCCATTTCCTTACCCACCATGGCCCCCAACAAAATACAACACAGGGACAACACGAGGGTTCAGAATAAGAGCTCCGAGCTGTAAGAGAGAAACTTGGAAAAGACAAGATAGGTTTATTTACACAAGGATTGCCACTCTGACCAGTTTTGCCCAGGTGGCTACTGGGTGAATGAATCCAGCCACGCTGGATTGTTAACCTGGTTGATTTCATACTCCTCAATGGGGCACTGAAGGCCCTCCACAATCTGACACAATTTTATCTTCCAGGACTTATTTTATGCTATTTCCTCTCTTATATTTTATGTTTTAGTCAAATTCGGCAGTGTGATATAACAGAGATGGCACAGACTTGGAGTCAGGAAAATCAGAATTGAAATTCTGCCTCAATCACTAGCTGTATGATCCTGAGTAAGTCACTTAACCAGCTTCTCTGTGTCTCAGTTTCCTCATCTGTTAGTGTTGGACTCAGTCTCTATTCCCTTTAACACTCTAGATCTAGGATCCTGTGACTCCCAGCCATTTCTGGAATTTGTACTGTTCTCTCTCATATCCCTGCACTATACATTCTCCCCATCTCCAGCTGCTGATATCTATTTTCCTTCAAGGCCTAGCCTAGGGGATACCTTCTCTGTGAAGTCTACCCTATCAGCTAAAATCAAAATCTTCCTTGTTTTCCTCCTTTCTTATAAAGCACTTTGGTACAGGGGGCAGTGTGCTAGACATGGAATCAGGAAGATCTGAGTTCCAAAATCTGCCTCAGAAATTTAACAGCTGTGTGACCTTGGGCAAATTACTTAACCTCCCTGTGCCTCAGTTTCCTCATTTGTAAAAGAGGGATAATAATAGTACCTTCCTCACAGTGTTGTGAGGATTATGTATGTAAAGCAATTTGCAAACCTTAAAAAGTGATCATTATTATAACACTAATTTTGAGTTTAAATCCTTGAGGGGGCTGTGTTGCTTTTCATCACAGTATGGTTGATATAGGGCACAGATCATATGTGTAGTAATAACCACTTGATAAATGTCATAGGATACATAGATACTTTCAATAATAAAACAGACTCTGGCATGCCGTACGGCCTTCTTGAACCCTAGCCAAAAAGTACCTAAATGACATTGTCAGAAGGCAATGTCCTATGAGAGATGAGGCCAGTGTTCCAACTAGGCCCCAGTGTGCTATTATTACACAAAGCCACCAGACGCTGCAGCGTTTTGTAGTGACTATTATAACAGCAGGAAGCATAACATGCCCAATTCTGCTTTTATCATGTAAAAGCTTAAACTAGTAGATCATCTTTCTTCAGTGATTCCTAACCTTAACTACCCCCGACCAAACAGGACAAGTTGGGAAGCTCTCCAGAGAGCTGTGCTTAGCCACTCTCCAAGCAGCCCATTTCGTTTTTGGACAGCCTTAACTATGAAGTTTGCCTGACACAAACCCTCAGTGGGCCTCTTTGCAGCAACTCTTCCCTGCTCCCACTTCTGAACTTTGGGGATTTTTAACAGGGCCTAGCACTGAGGACATACTTGACTAATTGCTTGTCGAGGGCCATTCCAGTCCTAAATTGTCATGTCACGGAAAATGTAAGGCGGGTTGCAAAGAGGGTTGAATAACCTCCGTTGCTCCATCTCATTCATCACAGGGCTGGACCAGATGGCCCTTGAGGTCTCTGGCAGGGATCTAGGCTTTGACCATGGCAGCAGTGAACTCCGGTTTTTAAAAAATTGACAACCATATTTCAATGTAATAGGTTTCCTTTGCTAAATTTTTAAAAAAAAATATAAATCCTTGTTGAACTGAACTGAATTTCACCCAAACACTAATAATGTAACTAAGAAAAAAACAGGGACACATAAGGTAGTTTATACTCAGGCAATAAACATGCCATTTCCCCCCTGCTCCTTGCTATTTTCAACTCTCAGCCTCCTCTTGCATTTTAATTAGAAAGGCAGATACTAAAGGCCTCTGTCTGGGTTTGCAGTGTGAATCTCAATAAATTATTAAAAGGAATTATAGTACTTCCTGCCCTTCACCCAACGAGATGCTAAACCAATAATCAGTAAAATGATATATAATTCTTTACTGCTAATGTCTTAGATAGAAAACTAAACAAAAAAGATCAAAATATCTACAATTTTCTGAAAACAGGTATCTTTCCACTTATTAAAAGAGATATTAATAAAATGATAAACCAAGTCAATTTGTATCTCTTCCCAACTCCAAGCCCTGCTGCTTGTCAAACACATACATACACTCTCTTCCAAAGAGAAAATTCATATATTCCAAGCCCTGCCCCCCCTTCTTTTTATAGAGGAGGAAGTCCCAGTCCCTGAGGAGGAAGACACTTGTCCAAGGTCATGCTGTGTAGTGGGCCAAATTTCCAGGCTACTTCCTAATTCAATAGTTTGCCTATCACACTGTGTTGCTTCTCGAAGTCAGGGAGTAAGGGGACATTTTCCAGCCCATTTTAGCATCAGGAGCTTGTAGCTACACCCTGTCAATACCCAACCCTGCCTATATCTCATACCTTTAAGCAGCTAGAGTATGGCTGCTAGGTTTGGGGATGGCAGGGAGAGGCTCTCCCTCCAGAAGCTGCTTGGCACCCAAGGAAAACAAGCAACCTTGGACAAATTTTAATCTGCTAGAGATCAACCAAGTAAATGGAAAGAAATACAATTATCACAGAATGCCAGGGCTAGAAGAGACCTCCACAGCCATCTCAGGCAATATTTCCAAATAACTACCTGATAAGTATAGTTATCTTCCAATCTCATAGGAAGACCTTCAAGACCTGACCCCACCACATCCCTACCCCCACCCCAAAACAACCCTTTCCACTTTTGGACAGCCCTGGTAGGAAGTTTTCCTTGACACACAGCCTAATTTTTACTCTTTGCAGCTTCCCCTTCCTGCTCCTGATTCTTCTGATCCCTGGATCCAAGTAGCAAATCTATTCCCTCTTGCTGGTGATGGCCTTTCAAATTCTCCAAGACAGCTCTCACCACTTCTGCAAATTAAATCTTTCCAGTTCCTTCAGCTGATCCATATATAACATGGACTCAAGGCCTTCCACCATCCTCCATCCCAGACCCCATGGGGTTACCACCCACAGTTTAAGAAGTGCTGAAGGGGTCTCAAGCAGAAGCCCTGGTTTAAACAGTGCATGTTAGGCCCTCTTGCTTGCCTTAAGGCTGCCTACCAACACTGACCAGGCAAAGGCAAAACTCCAAGGAAGAAACCCACTGTTGGTAAAAGGTGTTTGCGATTTTCCAATTTACAGTAAAAGGGTGAATGAGGGTATCCTAGAGAAACCAGCTCATCAAGAAAGGCAGGGTTCTCACTTTGCTCGGCCTCCTGGATGGGATTTTGCCTGGGCAAGATGGTATGGCTAACTTCATCCTTACTAGGGTATCTTCTCATTAACCTAGAATAATCTCAGCTGACATTTCTTGAACATCCTGAGGTTTCCAAAATCTTGACAATTTCAAGTGAGGCAGAGAGTGGTTCAACTGCCCTCATTTTAGAGGGGAAAAGAGAGGCTTGAAGCAGTTAAGAGACTTTCCTAGGTCACACAACTAATAAAAAGCAGGATTCCAAGTCCAAGATTGGTATTCCCAGCCACCCCCACTTTCCCCACAGCTGTCTCTGTTAAACAAAGGCAGCCAGCATAATGGTCCTGTATTCCTCTGAATGCCAGCTGGTCTCAGAACCACCATCTCTTATTTACTTAATGGAAAACCAAAAGTTGATCATATCTGATTGGCACTTGGGCAACATTACCAATATTTATTGGAATGAACAGTATACAGAAGGCATGATAATGAAGCTTTAATCACAAGAACTCAGACATCAATACATGAAAATACTGGCAGGGAAACAAGTCCATCATTTCATTTATACACAAGTACAAATTTTATTCAAATGGTGCCCATGTTCATAATAGTTTAAGGCACTTGAACTTCTGATCAAAGCTTGGCTAAGACTGCAGAACCGTTCATCTCAGCATTGAATGTGGATGAGTTGCAGAACCCAAGCTCCTATCTAAGAGCCAGAGAAAGCACAATTCCGATTTGCAGTTTTATAAATAGTACAGCTTTCATTAGAAATGTTCCCTTTGAAAACATTGAGTCTGTTTCTTCTCTCTAAAAATAGCTTGAACTAATAATCACTTAAGAAGCCACTTTCTTTTGATTATGTGGCAAACATGCTGCTAAATTGGGAGAGGGTCAATCCAGGTGCTAAAACTGCTCATATTCCGTACTCTGGTGTCTTTGACCAATAATATAAGTCAACAGCACCAGTATAACTAATGCTCCCAATGACACTCCCACTGCTATGGGTACAACGAAGCGGTCATCGTCTGCACGGCAATCTTCAGCTAGATGTGGAAAAAGGGCAAATTGGAGAGAAAAAAATAACTGAAAACCAATCGAAATGAAAACTGAATGAAAAGTTGTCAAATCACATCAGAATACTCGATTTCTTTTTAATTTTAATTTTTAAAATAGGCTTTACTGATGACTTGGTTTGTGGGGTTTTTTGTGCTTTCCCCCTCTTCTTTTAAACAACAGTTTAGATACTGGACCCTACTCTGCCCCCACTTTTTTGGTAAGCAACACAAATATAACCACTCTGTTGGTCACTTGTCCAACATTCCATCGTCTTGGTTCCTCTCCCTGCCTTTCTCTTGAGAAGAGGGAAGTGTTGTTGGGCTTGTTTTCTACATCAGCTACACCTCATTTACCTGACTTCATTATGGAATAAATTGTTTCTATAACTGAATTTTCCCAGATAACTAAGGGAAACATAGCTCTATAAGCAGCATGTCTTTAAAAAAAATCATCTATATTGCACTGAAAACTTTCTACAACACATGTATACTCTTCTCTGCCTTATTAAAGGGAAAACTGATGGTAACTGAACTTTTTGGGGAGGTGATCTTTTATTGAGAACACCAAATATCGTCCTCAATTGTAACTACAACAATGCCTGTAGGGAGCACTGAGATCTGCAGGCCTGTTTTGTCCCTATACTAAATGGCACCTGATTACTATACAGTGGGAATTCCTGCCTCCTTCTATAGTAGGTTGTCCATTTCCCCTGACTTCAGTTTGTTTCTAACAACCCTTTCACCCGCTTCTAATCTGCTCTCATCTTGGAAACCAAATAACAAAGTTTGTTAGAATTATGAATAAAACTAGAGGCTAAGTGAAGGCATCATTTTCTTCATTTCTAGAAATCAAGTGCATGACCCTGAAGACTGTCTTCCTTCTCATCTATGTTCAGATAAAGGAAGGGTGACAGATCAGTGAATTGCTGTTGAGCTCTGTATCTTCTCCACTCCTTCCCTTACCCAAATTCTCACTCAGCAGCTTGCCACCATCTACCTATACATTGTCCTCCTGTCATAAAGCACCAGACTTGAGTTGTGACACAATCTGAATTATTTTGCTTTGTTGGCAAAATGAGGTGCCAAACTGGAGTCTGGCTCATACTAGTTTTCCTCCAAAATTAGATAATTTATTCATAATGACACCTAATTTAACAAATGTTACCAATGTAGTTTTCATCAAAAGCCATAAATAAGTAAAGTGGATCAAAAAGGCAATTCAGGTAACAAAGCATCAAGAAATAACTTTATCGCCTACTTCAGATGTACTTCAAAATGTTCTCTACTAGAAGAAAAAAAAAACTAAGTTCAAGTAGCTCTTGACTTAGGGGAAAATACTTCATTAGAATCCATTATTTTATTGAACATAATTCAAATTTACTTTTGTAGTTCTATAAGCAATGGAAAGGCCATGATTTTAACAAGATGGCAATCTAAATCAAAGTTAATTTCATTCTGAAAGTTTCTTGATGACCCGCCACCTGGTGAGGCCTTAACACCACCTAGTGCTGAAAAGACAAAAAAAAATTTATTTTGGGATTAATTTTAAAACCACAAAAGCAGCACAGATTTCTCTATTTCCAAAAAGCAAAATTATAGGGCAAAGGTGAATAGAATGCTATTAGAAAAGGCCCAACAAAATAAGTGGGCAAGGCAGAAGAGCTTTGCAGCTGACAAGTTTTAACTAGATTCTTTAAACTGTTACTCCTAAAATGCTAAACAACTAAAGAAAGCTTCAAATCAAGTTTCAACATGATTGCTGTGATGCAAACCTATACTTGGAATATGCCTGTTACTCAACTAGAAGAAGGGACCATTCTGTTCTGAATTTGTTACAAAGCTCCAAATCCCTTCAAAGCAATTACATGCCCATCTCTGATACCAAGCTCTCCTTGAGAAACTAGCATTAAGAATTACATCTTGGTGTGATAACTTCAATTCACAACACTATCAGCCTGTTCTCAGGACATCTGTCCTATCATTTACACTGGAAAAAAAATAACTTGATAGCTCAGTTCTATCCCCATAGAAGAAAATTGTATTTTATTGATGAATGAAGACAATTCATTATAAAGAAAGTGAGGGGGCTGAAATGACCTTCTTAGAGAAAGATGAGGAGATGAAATATTGGAATTATCAATCTGTAAAACATAAAAGATTGAAGATGCTGCATTTTCCTATTGCATCATGCTAGAAAACAAAGGGTGAGTCACTATATAGCTTAGCCTAGTTAGAGTTCAGGATGCTCGAGTGTTCAGCTAGTTCATGGTTATTCAATTGTTCCAGTCACGTCTGATTCTTCATTACCCCATTTGGGGTTTTCTTGCCAAAGATACTGGAGCGGTTTGCCATTTCCTTCTCCAGCTCATTTGACAGATGAGGAAACTAAGGCAGAGTTAAGTGACTTGCCCAGGGTCACACAGCTAGTAAGTGTCTGAGGCCAGATTTGAACTCAGGAAGATGACGTTCTCTACCGTGTCGCTTACCTGCCCTGTGGGTGGTTCATACTTCAATGACAACTAAGCATGCACAAAGTGAAAGGAAAATCAAAGATTCAGAGTTGGAAGGGGAAATAAAGAGATCATTTATCTAGACCAGTCTCTCATTTTGCAGAAGGGGAAACTGTGGATCCAAGGGGGCAAGTGATTCATCCAAAGATAAACAGCTGGTTGGTACAGAGTCAGGAGTCATGATGATCAAGACTTCATAAAAGGCTTGGTTATAGCAAAATGGAGAAAATGAAATTAAGTTATTGAGAAAATGTCTCCAGTGATCAAATGATCTATTGAGATAATTACTTTATATCTATTGATATAAATATCTATTGAGATATATAATATAACATCTCAATTATATTGAGATATAATATCTATTGAGATAATTATCTCAGAATTAGAGGGTTCCATTATTTTAAAAAGAACTGAGAAGTGAATTACAAGGGAATACAGAAATGAAGACTACTTACAGAGAACATCCATGGTTCCAACCTACCCTGAGCTTCTGAACAAGCAGTTCTTCCTCAACATTAAAGACCCATAATCAACCTTAGAATTTGGAAGGGAGGCTAGGTAAATGCAGAAGAGCTAACTTTGGTTTAAGGTGTACACAAACTCTAGATACTGAAAGAGAAACACAGTTTGTGGTCTGTCCAGTTGTCAACCAGTACAACTAACCCTTGAAAGAGCCTTTGGCTTTTGATGAACCTAAGTGGTGGGACAGAGAATGCAGAACAGTACCAGCATCCCTTGGGTTTTGGAAAGGTTCACAAGATGATTGACTCAGAGATTTGGGATCACAGATTTAGACCTGGAAGGAACCTCAGAGGTTACCTAGTCCAACGGAGGCCTGGCTAGAAAGTAGCAGATAAAATTTGAACCTGGCTCCTTTCACTCTAAATCAAGCAGTGCTGCCCCCTCCAAACTTCCAAAGGAAAAAAATTCAATGCCAAGAAGCCTGGTGACCCCCTCATGCTCTAACCTCCCCCCTTTCCCCCTACATACACACCTTGCCACCAACAAATTCTCCCTGCTCTGTAATTCTACCCATTAGCATAAGGAACATAGAAACTCCCTTCACCTGGAAACTCACCAATAACATGATGAAAGCATGAATGGGGAAGGGGAAGGGGGAGAAGGAAGTGGGAGCCAGAGAGAAAATAATTCGATCTCACTTCCACCAACAGTGTCCAAGTTTCTCCTTTAGAAAGAAAATTACAGTGTGAGAAATCTTGGCTTGAACAATTTAAACAAAATGTGACCAAGTTTCCTTAAGAAAGAAAAAAAGCTTTATTTTGCAAAGTAATATGTGGGTTAAACTGACAGTGGTTCAAACAATTTTAAGCAGAAACACATGAGAAAATATTTACATAGACCAGTTTTTCCTCTTGTAAACTCTTTTAACTACTGCTAAGGTACCATGAAGGTATTCACTAGCCCCACATTTGGCATTCAGCTCAACCTTGTGCTGTGAATGACTTACACACAAGGTGCAAAGGACACACAGCTACACAAAATAAGAGCTGAAACAGCTATATAGAAGCCGAACCTCGTAAAAGAAGGGCATCGATGAAACTGCGAGTCAGCCCTTCTATAAAACAGCAGTAATTAGAGGTATTTTGAAAATACAAGGCAGGTAAGTAATCTGGAGATCGAAATCTCTAGTCAACTGTGTTGAGTCCTATGCCTCACTCCTATGTTTCCAATTTATGAGAGCCCAAAGCCTTTCGTGCACTATCTTTCCTTATTGTGCCACCAATATTAAAACCTGAGATTAAGGACTCTCGACAGACTTTCCAGATTTCTTTTCACACTCGACAAATGACAAAAGTAGTAATCTACAGTCTTTGCTACCAATTTATAATTCATCTTTAGAAAGCGTTTGAACACCATGATGCTACAAGCTCTGTACAGCCCTCAACTAAGTACCAAGCCAGCTGAGTAAAATCACCAGCTAACCAAAGGCCGAGGGTGGGTGATAAGATAGCCATCACTGCAAGAGGCTTGTTAGAGCTAGACCGAGCATGCATGGGCAACTATTGTGTAGGTATCTGAGGAAATCTCTCAATCTCAATTTCTTTCTCATTCTCTCTGTCTCTGTCTCCCAATCCTCCTCTCTCAATCTGTTTCTCAATCTCAAACTCTCAAATCTCTCAGTCTCTCCCTACTCCCTCTCCATAGAGAGAAGGTCCCAAAAGTCAGTGCTGTTTTCAGCTACTTAAAACTGCACAGACTTTTGGGACACCCTGTGTGTATATATATAATGCAGTCAATATTTGTGGCATGTAAGTGCCCACCCATATAATTTACAATGATTGGATTGCAAAAAATCAAAATCAAAACCTCCATTATAATAGTAGTTTATCAGCATCATCGGAATGTCTCCCTCCCTCTTCCCCCCCCAAAAAAAAACAAGGAAAAAGGATGCTCTATTTTGACCACCAACTTATGTGCCCTCTTCAACCCACCAAGCCCCAATGTTTTTCTCTACCCCAAAGCATTTGTTCCACCCAAATCATTCTTCATAAACATTAGGTGCTGCCCACGAAAGGATAACGGGCACATCTCACCACAAGGCACACAAGGGAGCACAAAACAGACCAATGGACCCTGCCATCAGAAACAACCACAATGCAAGTTCTAATTAGCACAGAAACATTTCAGTGGGGGAAAGGAGGAGCAGTAAAAAAAGACAGCAAGTCATGCTGGCTTAGAAACAGAGATGAGAATATCTTTTGGGATAACCATTGCTCCAAAAAGACAGTGACTTTCGGGCCCTGCACAGACAAAAGGGAAGTGCACTTCATCATCTAGATGTCAAGTTAATTAATCAACTGGGCATTCCCTTTTTCAACCCAATACCAGCAAGGATGTTATAACAGCCAAAAAGAAACTTCTGCTAGTTTCATGACTGCAGATACAAGAAGTCAGTCTACAGAGAGTACACTAATGAGCACCATGATAAACAGCCTGTGAGCTAAAGGACTTAGAAATGGGACTGAAAGAACTCAGCTGGGATTCTGTGCTTTCAACACTATCTAGTAGTTTGTTTGTTTGTTTAAAACCAGAGAGAAGCCACAGTAATAAAGGGAGAACTGGGAGGGGAGGGAAGGGAAGTGGGAGAGAAAAGGAAATCTTTCTGTAACTCTGGGTTTTACAGCCACAGCAAACACACACATTTAAAATGCTTTAAAGGGAGCACCCAGTACTAAGAATGAGATATTGCTTGGCACTGGCCAAATCCATTCACAAGTATTTCCAATTTTGAGACGTACAGAATTAGTAAATGTTGGGTTAAGTTCATCTTCCAAACAGGACATTGTAAAAACACAGAAGAAGCAAGTACAAATTTCAGTAGAAAGGGGAAGGGGAGAGGGGAAAAAATGCCCCAGTTTGCCAAATGCAGGTAATTTCTTTTATTATTAAACATTTTCCTTATCTTTAGTCATTGGAGTATAAAACTCAAATGCTGAAATAGGAAAAAGAGAACAAAAATGGGTCTTTAATCCATTTGGTCATAAATGTCTGTCTGTCTGTCTCTCTTTCTCTTTTTTGGGGGGAGGAAGGGAGTTGAAGAATGGAGACCCAATGAGTTGACTCTTCTTAGCTGGGAAAGTAAAGCCACATGACCATGCATTTTATTTTGTTGTTTTTTATTATTGTTGTTTCGTTTGTTGTTGTTTCTTTTTCAATTCCCATACCTCCACAACCCTTAGGTTCTAGGTCACAGCTAAGGGTATTTTAATCGAATGGTGTTTAATTTTGGAACTTGCACTTGCTTCATCATACTGTAAACAGTGATTCCGTTTACAAGGTCTGATATCCAGCATAGCTCTTCCTTCTGCCAATTATGTAAGCAACCACTATAATGAGAATCAAGCCTGCAAGCCCGGCACCAACTATAACTGGAATTAGAATGCTGTCATCATCCAATGAGCACTCCTGGGCTGTAGATAGAAAAAGTGTGTGACAAACAGTAAATACAAGGAAAATCCTTAATTCGGCTGTATACTTATACTGAACTTAAAAATTTTTTTTTGCTTAGTTTTCAAAAGGCAAGTTGTTTTAAGCAACCAACTTTTGGAACCAGATCAAAGCCCCAGAGAACTGGAGATGACCCCAAACAGGGAGTTGGTAAATACAGGCCCAAGACCCATCCCTCAAGGCTGTCTGCTCCTGTTTAAAGAGCTGGTGCCTTATAGGAAATGAATGGGGATCAGAGAACCGGAAAGGAAGCTGGATGGGAGGGTGAATGTCCTTGGGGTTGGGTGACTTGGGGACTCCAGAAGAGGTGAAGAAAGTGGGACTCCCAACTACCTCATAGATGGAGCCACATCCCTCAGCTGTTTACTTGGGATCGGGCTGGAAATTGCCAGAAATGTTGGACCAGAGCAGCTTAGGCATCCGGGTCTCATCTTCCCCACAGAAACAAACAACTGAAGGATAGACCACAAATACCCAAGAGTCCAAAAGATGGACTGTTTCTTCCTGTTCCCGGAGTCACAGAGAAAAGTTCTGGCTCTAGAGGCTCCTAGATCAAGAGCCAGATAGGACTTAGGGAGACATTTAGTTCAATCCTCTCATGTTACAGGTGAAGAAAGTGAGGTCCATAGAAAAGAAGTGACTTGCCCAAGGTCACAACATAGGATCACAAAAATATAGTGGGAAGGAACCTCAGAAGGCAGCTAGTCCAACTACCTCATTTTGTGGAAGGGGAAACTAAGGACCAAGGTAAGAGAAGTGATTTGCTGAAGATGGCACAGGCAATAAGGAACAGAGCTGGGGTTCACACTCAGATCTTTTCCCTCCAAATCTAGGACTATGTTCTACCATATATCTCACTGCTCCTTCTTCTGCGACCAATGCACATTCCCCCGTTTCCACCCTAATTCCTCCATCTTGCCCTACTTTGTCAAGCATACCTGATGTGATTTTAGGCACCTGTGGACAAGAGTCTATTTCATGAATGGATTAATATATCACAGTATCAAAGTTTACCAGGTTGCACGTTCTGGATGGGTATTCTTAAACCTTTGTACATGTAAGGCCAGAATTCCAAATGAGAAGAAAACATAGTTCATTTCTATTACAAATAACTGAAGAATAAACACATTTTAAATAGGCTCTTAAACTCTCAATGGAAATCTGAGACCAAAAGCAAGGTTAATAACACTGGAGGTCAGAAAAAGATACCCCAAATAAAGTTCTCAAAGAATCTAAATCACTGAAGGATTGACAAGGGGAAAAAAATTAATTTCAGAAGTAAACATTTGGGTTGCAGTGATGTGAAAAGCTTAATTTTCACAGAATGAAATCAAATTCAAAATTCAACCCTATTACAAAATCAGTGAGATGCTTCATAGCATCTCAATGCAAAGCATGGCTAGCTTTATTTACAATATACTCTAAGGCTTATGGGTTTATTTAACTATGAGAATTCTGTATGCAGAAGATGGGAAAACTGATATGGTCTATTTATCCTTGGTTGCAAAACAAAATTAAATAGAGAGAAAGGGCATTTTAGTGAAAGAAACATGTACATGACTTAGAATTGGCAACAGTGAATAATCCTGCTATTAATGTTACTTTTTTTTAAAACACCTAAAAAGTCAGCATTGCTTTTAGGATCAGTGTATGTAAGACTGTACTGTTTCCCCCTGGGGACATTTCCCAAAGCCCACCTGTGCACAGGCACAAATCATTTCAAACCCTGCACTTTGTTGAGTTGATCAAGATAATGCAAATTTACCATATTTTTCAAAGACCTACACTTAACTGGCCACTTGAGGTTTGAAAAACAAAACCAGAAACTGGATTTCTGAATAGCACAGATAACATAGGGAATGAAGGGAGATTTAAGCTAGTCCTCTCTGCTGGCCTTAGTTATCATGTACTAAAGCTTGTCCTCAAAAAAGGGTAGGGAGTGGTCTAGCCGAGGGGTCAGCAAACCATGGACTACAGCCAAATCTGGCCTATTGCCTATTAAATAATATTTTTATTTAAATTAATTAAAATATTAATTATTAAATTAATTAATTTTAAAATATTATTAAATAATTAAAATAATTTAAAATATTAAAATAATATTTTTAAATATTATTTTAAAATGTAAAAACCATTCTTAGTTCACAGGCCATACAAAAACAGACCTGTGTAGTTTGCCAACCTGTGGTCTAGCCCATTAGCTAATTTCGCTAAAGCTGCTCTCATTTTTTTCATACATTTTTGTCTTTGTGTCTGGTTCTTCTTGACAGTTGGAGCAACTGAGTCTGAGCAAAGTTGAGTACGAATTTCAGACCCATCTGCAGTTTGGCCTAGGCCTGAGACCTAGAAAAGTGCATCTTTTCTCTATTGGGCTGTTGGGTTTGTGGCTTCTGTGATAATGTGTCTACTGAAGAAAGTTTTAAGAAAATCTGGTTTATTCTTACCTGTAGAATACTTTCCTTCCACCACACTGAAAGGCTGCACCCTTAGATCAAAAGTATTTATCTGAAAGATTTCAGAAATTTCGATAACATCTTCTTTGTTGCACATGTAAGAGCTCCCTATTGGGGCATCCCAATAGTTAAGGTTGTTATTCTCGGCAATGAAATCTTTAAAGAAAGATAAAGATTAGTTATTTCTTGAAATATCATCTTAGAGCTTATGGACGGTCTTAAGATTCTCAGTGAAATGTGCTAGCTTGGGAACTCATAGAACTGCTTTTCATAATTTAATATTTGTAGTAGTTATTGGGTTTACTAAATGTCTTTAATATTCTCCTTAGAATCATAGTCTTGGAGCTAGAAGGGACCCTGAAGGCCATTTTTCCCAACCTCTTCATTTTATAGAGGAGGACACTGAGGCCCAGGGAAGGAAAGGGACTTGCTCAAGATCAGACATGGAATCACAGAGCTGGAGGTGGAAGCAAGGTCAAGGACTGTCTAGTTCAATCCCCTCATTTTACTGAAGGGGAAACTGAGGCCCAGAGAAGTAAAATGCCTTGCCTAAGGCAGGTCCTCTGACTCAAAGTCTGATGACCTTGTCACTCCACCACTCTTAGCCTTTAGCCAAATATGTCTGATCCTTTCGAGCCATATTATGAGATAATATTTGTAAAAAGCACTTAGCACAATGTCTGACACATAGTAGATATCAAAGAAATGCTTGTTCCCTTCCTCTTCCCCTTCCCTACTTTGAAAGGACTAAATACTCTGCTTATCTCAGAGTTCCATCCATAAACTTTAATTAAACAAGATTCCAAATTTTATATGTGACTTCATTTCCAACAATAAACTAGCATTTGGTCTCAAGGAAAACATTAGAGGAACCCGAGATAGTTAAGTATTTGCTAAATATAGTTAATCCAAGGTCAAGTGCCAGGTTTCTAGTAACCCTCGGTCATCCTCTCCCCCTGTCCCCCCTCCCCTCCTCAGGAGGACCCAGCTTGGCTTACCAGAACCGTTTAAAGTCAAGCTGACATTCACCCCTTTCAGATAGAATCGGTTGCCATTTTTCTGTTTGAAGAAAGCTTTCAGTTAAACAACACATAGGATCATCTCACAACTGTCTACAGAGAACATTAAACATCCAGAGAGAAAAAGACAGGCCAAGGCCCAAGATAACAGAGCAGATGAAAGCCAGGCACAGATCAATATCGTTGAAGAAAAAAAAAAACTAGACATAGGTGGAAATGTGTAGTGAGGGGGGCAACTACTGCCATGCAATAAGGCAACATGAGAACCTCCAACATGAGACCCTGAATCCATGGAAGCAACTGGATTTAGGGATGGGGAGTGGGCTGTGGGTCTGGCATTTTGTTGGCCTGAGAAACTTCCCGCTGAAGAAACACCTTCTATCAGTGTAGGTGGGAACCTTCTCTGTAATTTCTAGTCTTCCAGAGTTAACCTAGGGCATTGAGGAGGTTAGGTGACTTGAGCAGGGTCACATAACTACTGTGTTATCAGAGGCAAGACTTGAACATGGATCTTTTGGGCTCTCTATCTACTATACTAGGAGACTTCAAAAGAAATACCAAAGCCTTTTCGTCAATGGTTTCCTTCTCCTTCCTCATCACAGTTTCGATCACATGGCCCTTGGCCACTCAGGGTTCCCCAGATAATTCTAATTAACATTATGGGGTAAATAAATAGGATTAAAAACCCAACTACAACAACAAGGGACATCATTCTTTCCTTTATGGAGCTAAATGAGTCAAGCCTGAAGGTGGTATAGACCACAATTAGGTCTTGCAGTGCCAATAGAACAGTAGGGTTTTTATTCAAATGCTTCATTTAATAGTTACATTTAAGCATCAAACTATTTGGGAATATTTTTTAAACTTTTTTATACAAAAATGTTTTTAGACTTAATTTTCCTAGGACAGACAGTTTTGATTGTTGTTGGAAGACATACCTACTTTAAATATAACATTGGACAAATCAAGCAAAAATTCACTCAAAAAATCTTCACAATAAAGCCCTGTGCTGTCCTGTTATCAGACCCAAAGAATTCACTTTCACATCTGGCCCATCAGAGCTTAGTTCTATGTGTGTCTAAAAAAAAGCAAAACTAAACATCACAGGAAAACAATATTTAAAGGGAAGCCTAAAAATATGTGATCTACTTTATATCATAGTATACATGAAAATGAATCTAGAGCTAGCCTATATAACTTAAATTAGTCAATATGGCCAGGGCTGCCCATGATAAGTTTAATGAGTAATTTCAAACACAATTAATATAGTCAAAGATAGGCCAAATAACTGGGACAAATTTCAGTAAAGGGAGAAGAGGTATATTCTTATCCAACTGATTCCTATATAACTTAATAGTTAATCCATGATGGGTTCTCAGACTAGTTTATAAATGACCATCATTCTGTTTGGGGGAGGGGAAGGCTACAGATTAGAGCAAAACACAAAAAAGGTGTTCCAATAAGAACCAATTTGGGGGTGGGAGGCGGTTTGGTCAGGATCTGTGACAGCTTCTGGAACTCCTTGTGTGTGCTTTGGCAAATCTTGGAGAGTTGCCTGGCTCAGTGAGAGGTTAAGGGACTTGCCCACAGTCATGCTGGTATGTGTCGGAGACAGAACTAGAAGATACTTCTTCCTGACTCCAAGCCCAGCACTATGCTAGGTTAGCTCTACAAAAGTGGAAATAGTGGTCTTAAAAATAACCCCTAATTTGAAAACTGATCTTCTATATGGATGGTTTTCAAATACAGAAAGGTACAAGATTCTCAAAGACTACTGATTCCCACTTGCCCCAAGACTTCTGAAATTCATGGGAATTCTAGACCTTAAAGGCCATCAAAGTCCAACCCCCTCATTTTCCTTTCCGAGGCACAGAGAGGCTGTCACCTAAATCGGCCCTAAGACTTTGAGGATACCCTGCAGACACAGTTAACACCCAAGCAAAAGTAAAGAGCATGGTGGCCAGCCTACAGATTTCCTAACTGTGTGTGTGGCCCATGAAGTTAGTGCAGAGGGAGACAGTGAATGGCCACCATGGGCAGTATTGAGATTAGGATCAAAAGTGAGAGTGTTCTTTGAAAGGCCTAAAGAACCTCAAGAGCCATAATGGGGTCCTAAATAGCAATATTAAAGGCATGTGTGCTTAACAAAAGCTTTTAGAAAAAAGCCATCTGGAGAATTTCTGGGGTTTCTGGCTCTTCCCCTTTACCAAGGTGGTTACCTTAAGCATGAAGCCTATCATAAGTATTCATGCAAAAGACCAGCTCAGAGACTCCTTAAAAGATCCCCACAGGCCACATTTTGGGGAGGAGCTGGAATAGAAGGGTCCCCTTAAAGGCCTCCTCCTCTGATGCCTCTTTGTTGTGGCATGTGGGACATCCTGGGTTCTTGATGCCTGTGCCAGTGGAATACAAACCCTGGAGGACATCATACTAAGCTAGAGAGACTTGGGATGAGGCTATCTGCCTGTTATTCCAGAGTGGCTACAAGGGGACAAATCCTTTGGCCACAGCAGTTCTCAAAGATGGTGTATTAAGATGAATCTGTACCAGCGGAGGGGAAACCCACACTGACAGACAGAGATCCTTGCATAGACATAGCATTGGAACTCTCAGATAAAGGTCAAAGCCAGAACACTGAAAGGGAAAGCTGATATTTGGTCCAACCTAAGTCTCCAGGAGAAATGAATTACATTTTGATAGAACATAAGTTCCTTGAGGGCAGGGGTTGTTTTGGTTTTTGTCTCTATTCCCAGCACCAAGTACAATGTCTAGCACATATTAAGTACAAACCTGATGCTCTTCTCCACCGTCCCCCACCTCCCCAGGAGAACATAAGCTTCCTGAGGACAGAGACTCTTGGTTTTAGCTCTATATCCCTAGAAGCTAACAAAGTGTCCAGCACATAGTAGGCACTTAATTCACACTTATCAAACAATTAGGAACTGGGAAATTAATGCAAAATTGTTACTTACCGTAGCAAAGAGAAATTCAACATACTCGTTGCTGTTATTCAACCAAAGAGTGGCTGATTCCTTAAAACACTCACCACCATGAACCGTAATATTGGGGTTAATGTTCAAAAGTGTAGTAACCTTTAGGGAAAAGAAGAAGGTACTAAGGCCTTGTACAATCTTTGAGGTTGAACAAAATAACATTTGCCTGGATTCTGCCAATTTCTTTAAAAAAATAGATCATTATATTTCAAAATATTTGGTTTCTCTTGTAATCCTAAAGTATTTTACTTTATTCATTGAAAACTTTATTCTGAGAAGAGGCTCACAGGTCTCACCAGACTACCCACAGAGTCCAGGCCAAAAAGACCCCAACACAAATGGATCAGAACCCCTGTTCTAATTAAACCTAGATTTTAAAATTTTTTTTTGCTTTTTGGAGGGGGGAAGGCAGGGCAATTGGGGTTAAGTGACTTGCCCAAGATCATACAGCTAGTAAGTGTTAAGTGTCTGAGGCTGGATTTGAACTCGGGCCCTCCTGACTCCAGGGCTGGTGCTTTATTCATGGCGCCACCTAGCTGCCCCAAACCTAGATTTTTTAAGGCTGTTCTAGGCCTGTGAACCACAATTCAGAAATCTACTTTTACATCATAGCAAAAGAAGAAAGCGTTTCCCAGTAAATAAAAAGTTTCTTCAATTAAAAAGCTAAGGGAGTATGGCCCTTTTTTTCTGGAGTACAAGAGCTCCATCCATCTGGCTTGCTTTCCACACGGGGCTCTGGGAATAAGATTCATTAGCCAGTAGTCCTGAAATACTGGACACTGATGCATTGTAGCAGAGTTCACCAATCTATGCCTGATGTCAACCCCCCACTAATCTAGAGATCAATGCTCTGGATGAAAGCCTAAGATTAGACATTAGCTGCCTGGAAATAAGGACCAACTATTTATACTCCCAGTTAGTGATGCAGAATCAAAGCAACTATGCTGTTTGTAAAACTAAGAGATGAAAGCGTGTTGGGCATTGTTACCTTAACCCTTCTTCATGCCAAATGGGAAGTGATCCAAATAAAAGCTAAAAGACAAATGCCAGGGAGTCTTTTAAAGTCCATGTGATTCCAGGGCCAATTTGTCAGAGGTTGAAAGTAAAATGACTCATTAAGAAAAACAGAGGGCGGGACAGCTAGGTGGCAAAGTGAACAGAGCACCAGCCCTGGAGTCAGGAGGACCTGAGTTCAAATCTGGCCTCAGACACTTAACACTTACTGGCCGTGTGACCTTGGGCAAGTCACTTAACCCCAATTGCCCTCCCAAAAGCAAAAAAAAAAGAAGAGAGGTTGGGGACAACAAGAGGAGACAGTTGCACCTTATCATCATCGGTGATGTTCAGCTGCAGTCCCATGGTAGCCAAGAGACAAACAGCAGCACTTCCATTTTTGACAGAATAGGTACCAGGATGGGGTCTTTCTTGTGGGAGAGGTTTTGAAGTAGGAACAGGCACAGTAGTAAGGGTGGTCGTCGTCGATACAGTAGACACATCTGTGTCACAGACATACTCTGAAGGGGAAAAAAAAGATGACTTCACCTTGGTGTTTTCTTAACCTTGAAAGCTAGGAAAAAAGAAAAGGTTTCTTCCCAAAACAGCCCAAGTGACTTCTAGGATCATAGATGTGGAGCAGAGACCATCAACCCCCTCATTTTACAGATGAGGAAAATGAGGCCTAGGGAGGAGTGAAGTGACTAGTCCAAGGTCATATATTATTCAAGATGTAGAGCTGGAAGGGTCCTCAAAGGTCATCTAATATTACAAAGGAGGAAACTGAGGGCCAGGGAGGAGAACAGACTTGCCCAAGATCATACAAAATATCAAGTGGCAGAGCCAGAATTTAAATCTGGGAGTTATCTACAAGTAAATGAGCAATTATATGGCCAGGAAATTTCATGAACTACCAAGTCAATGACAAAAACAGATACTGGAGGGGTGGCTAGGAGGCACAGTGAAGAGAGTACTGGCCCTGGAGTCAGGAGGACCTGAGTTCAAATCTGACCTCAGACACTTGACAGATCAGCCATGTGACTTTGGGCAAGTCGCTTAATCCCAATTGCCCTCCAAAAATCAAACAAACAAAAGAGATACTGGGGGACAGGTAGGTGGTACAATGGAAAGAGCATCATCCCTGGAGTCAGGAGGGCCCAAGTTCAAATCTGACCTCAGATGCTTACTAGCTGTGTGACCCTGGGAAAGTCACTTAACCCCGATTGCCTCCAAAAAACAAAACAAACAAAAAACCAGATATGGGTATTAGAAAGTCAAGATCAAGGAAGCCTTGGAGTGTGTGAAGGGCCAACAGCACCACTGCAGCATCTGCCACAGTCCTTGGCTATAACATTATCTAGAAGTAATTAAGTTTTTATTGAGCCCATCACAAACTAGATTCCATGAGTTTTTAGGGCCATGAGCATCATGATAATGCATTTAAGATAACAGGGTAAGGCTAAGGATTGGGAATACAGAATTCCAGGGTGAGGAAACTCTCTCTACCAAGGCAGGGCAGTGCCTTCTCTCCAACTTCTAGTGGCAGAAAGATGCTTGGAGCACTGAGCGATTGATTGATTGATCACCTACAGTCACCCAGGCTGTACTTGTCGGAAGTGGGACACGAAGTCAACTCTCCACTTACTATGAATCCACCTCTAGGATAAGAGGCCTTAAAAATGCTTCCACATAATGAATCCAACGAAAGTCTTAAGTTTCAAAGCATCCTACAATGTGCTTTTGGCACGTTACCTTTGGTACTGATTGTGTTGTTCTGGATGAAAGCTTGTACAAGGATATCCCAATAGTTGTGAGTAACATTTTCTTCTGTTACCGTCATTACGTTACTACATCTGAAGAGTGAGCCCAGTGGGATGTCAAATGTATTGACCTCAAGAATAGTGCTAAATTTTCCTACAAAAGAAGAAGGATTAGTCTGAACATTGGTTTTCTACCATGTAAAAAAGACAATATATTGCCAGAATTCTGAAGTAGCATATGGCTACAAGTTATACAAGACCTTCATTTTATTAGCATGCCTTCAAAATCTATTATGGACAACAACCAACCAAGTGTCTCCCCTAATTGCTAGTATCCTCTAGCCCTGTATAACCTTCATTTTGTATTTAACTATCTGGCTAAATTTATTTTGTATTATTCTCTTTATATGTATTCTGAAAATACTTATTTATTAAATACTTACAAGTTCCTTGAGGGCAGGGGCTCTTTCATTCTCTTGTCTTTGTATACCAATGAACGAATGAAAACATCTGTATTAAGTATTCAATATGTACAATCCAATAAATGCTTATTGAGCGATTGACCTTCTCTTCTCCATTCCTTCTACCCCATTTCTAAGTCCTTGGTCCTTTGGCCCTTGGCGGGTATCCCTGCTTCTAGTGCTCCCATTTATAAACTCATCCTACATATTCAATTCTGCTCTTGCCATGGCAACTCCTATGCTTAGGAACCCACTATGGCTCCCTATGACTTACATATAACAAGCCTAAACTACTCTGTCTAGCTTTTGAGGCCCTCTAGCAACAAAAGCAACAATGATAATAATAATAATAATAATAATAGCTAACATTTATATGATGCTTACTATGTACTGAGCTCTGTGCTAAGCACTTTACAAATATATTTGATCCTCACAACAACCCTGGGAGGTAGGGGCTGTTATTATTAGCCCCATTTTATAGATGAGGAAACTGAGGCAAACAGGGGTTAAGTGAGTTGCTCAGGACCACCAAGTTAATAAGTGTCAGTGACCAGATTTGAACTCAAGCTTTCCTGACTCCAAGCCCAACACTATTCACTCTGATTACGGTTCCATTTACCTATCCAACACACATCCTTCAACTACAACCTTCAACCTTCACCTTATCATTCAACTAGTCAGACAAACCTCTTGCACACACCATGCTCATGGCTGCCTTCATCAGGCTGCTCCTCCCCTGTGTGGGCCTCCTTCTCCCTAGCCAAGTCCTACCTCCTCCGTGAAGCACCAGCCCACACTCACCTTCCATTTTCTGCCACCTTATCATCTCTCTAGTGAGTACCATTGGTTTTCTCCATAAATTACACACCAATTTTATCTAGCTATTCCTAGCTAAGCTACTTGAAAACAAAGACAAGTGTCTCAGGAGTTTTCCCCCTGCTACCCAGAGTACTTGCTAGGCACATAGGAGATGCTGAAAAAGTATCTGCCACTTTAGGGGTCTAAAAACTCTGGCTTAATAAAGAACACTCAGAATGAGGAGGTAAGAGGAAGGCTGAGCAAAGAGAGTTTCAGTGTCTAGATTGTCATCCCCTTCAGACCTTTACACTCAGATCATTCACTTCTAGATCTCAGGAAGTACAGCTCTGTAGAGGCAACTATGAATTATTCATTAGCAAGTCTAAATAAAAAGACTGCTTCCAGATGGCTGTTATGGCGAACAAAATGAAACGTTTGCTATGTCTGAGAAAAACAAAAATATTGCCCCCAAAACATTCAAGAGCAAATCATGAGATCTGAGCTCTAAAGCCAGAAACCTCATAGGCCATCAATTTACAGAGGCAGAAACTGAGGCCCAGGGAAATGAATGGACTTGTCCAAGGTCATACAAGTCATAAGGATAAGAAGTAGGATTTATACCCAGTTCTACTGACTCTAATAGCAGTGGGGGGGGGGGGGGGGGTCATCCTCATTGTACCATAGTGACTCAGGGGCAGCTAGGTGGCGCTGCAGTAGACAGAGTGCCAGGCCCCGAGTTAGGAAGGCTCATCTTCCTGAGTTCAAATTTGACCTAACACTTCCTAGCTCTGTGACCTTGGGCAAGTCACTTCCCCGTTTGCCTCAGTTCCTCATCTGTAAAATGAGCTGAAGAAGGACATGGAGAACCACTCCAGTACCTTTGCCAAGAAAACCCCAAATGAAGGTGACAAAGAGCTAGACACGACTAAAAAAAAACAACTAAACAACAGCCACAGCTCCTTATTCCCTTTCAGTTTAGAAGGGGTTTCAGTTCATGTATAAACTATTTTTATTAATTCTATCATTACATCCTGCATACAAATCTGGCTGAAATGTGGGCTACAGCTGAAGTTTCAAACAGTCACAGCTTTAAAATACCAGGAACTCCTTTTAGTTCTAGGGATTAAGTCATTCCAAATTGGACAGCTCCTTTAACAATGCACAAATGCTACATCCACTACAAGTCTTTCCCAGTTAATTTTGGCTCAACAGGGCTTCCAACAGCAAAAAGGGGGTGGGGACTGAGCATCTGATCAATATGATCATTCAATGCCTAAAGTTTTGGTAAAAATACTATTGGAGGGGATGGCTAGGTGGCACAGTGAATAGAGCACCTGCCCTGGAGTCAGGAAGACCTGGGTTCAAATCTGTCCTCAGACATTTAACATAAAAACTAGTCAGGTGACCTTGGGCAAGTCACTTAACCCCAATTGCCCTCCAAAAAGCAAAAAAAAAAAAAATAATAATACTATTGGAATGGCCCAAGAGGTCAAAGACCACTCCACCCAACCTACTAGATTCTTTTCAAAACAACAACACCCTAAGTGCCCATTACCTTTCACTTTGGCATCAGGAAAAGTGTCATTATCGCTGGTGTCATAGGAAAAGGAGATGATGTCAATGAAATAAGTAGAATTCTCTCTGGTGAAGTTCACATTCCAAAAGAAGCCTGATCCAAACTGGACTTCAATTTGGGAAACATTGCTATTAGTGCCACAATCACTTCCACTGTAGGAGACATTGCTGGGGACCTGAATTGTTACATTTTTCTAAAATAAAAAGTAGAAAAGGATTGGGGGGGAGAAACATAATATATAATAAATATATAATATAAAATGAGATATAAAAAAATTTAAAATGTAACATAAAAGCATTTCTCCAGGGTTTGGACTCTCATGCCCTCTGTATGTGTTTACCTTTCCCTAGCCTGTTATGTTTAAAGAAAAGGGGGTGAGGGGTGGGGCTCAGGTGCTTTCATATTTTTTACTCCTCTTGGGAAATTACAAAACTGATTATGGGTCAAGATCAGCAAATGTTGTTTAGCAGACAGATCTGTCTTTGTCCTCCCCTTCCCCCGCCCCTCCTCCAGGCTGCATGTTGATAGAGAGACATAAAGAGGCAGGCCTCAGGTTGAGGTTCAAGGGCTACTTTGGACACCCACTGGCTGAGTGACTCTCTGTAAATCAGCAGCACCCCTCCCCCCCCCCACTTCTCTAATGCTGGAAATTGGAGAGCAGGTGTTAATCTGTATTGGTAAATTACAATGAAAGCATAGGTCTAATAAAAAAGAAGACTATGGGAAGAGGAAGATGGGGAAAGGGGGAAGGAGAGGAAGGGAAATAAGAGAAACCAAGAATGGAGGATGAAGAGATGAGATAAGGGTAAACATTTAAATGAAAAGTGTTCATCAAAGTACTAAGTAATTAGAAATGAGCAGCTTATTCTTCCCCATTCTCCCTTAATCGATTCTGAGAAACCCAAACAATTCATGAGCTCAGAGAAGTAAAATTCATAAAACCACAAAAATTAAATGCTTTCAAGTACATAGAAAAAAAACACGGACAGACTATGAGGTAAGTCAATCAATTTCTGAGACTTTTAGGGGAGGTGGGGCTAACACAAGCATAAAATTGGGTCCAGAGGACAGCAACAGAGATTCCCAGTTATTTGCTGAACGTTTACTTACAAGACCAAGGTTTATAGTTTCATATTCTATTGTGAAATTCATCTGCCATTGGGCATGTAGGCAAGTGGCATTGTGAGAGTTGTTCAACGTGAGACTCAATGCATCAATCTCAAGAGTTCCTAGAGTTAAAAAAAAAATTACAAAGTGAGATCAAAATGACAAAAGGCACATTTGGGACTCACGGCTCAAGCCCTTGGTGACCATACGGTGTCCCTCTGGCAATGGTGTTCCTCCATCCTTGCTTTCCTATACATTTGAAGGAAAGTTGGGATAACCATAAAAACATCATATTTTTTTAGCAAGATGGAAATTCAGAGCCCATCTGACCCAAAATATTTTGGAGTCACTGAAACTGTCTGGGAGGCCTGGTAGAAAGAGCCAGCCTTGAAGTCAGAAGAACCCAGATACAAGCCCTCCCTCAGACTCAGTCTAGTGTGACTCTGGACAAATCACTTAAACTGTTAGTGTTCTAGTCTAGGCAACTCTCAGACTGTATAAATTGAAGAAGAGTTGCTGACCTGCATGGAAAGAGGGAATTTCCTCACTCCGACATTCCTATACCAGTGAAATCCCACATCCAGTCCCTATTCTCTGCCCCCTAAATTATTACAAAGTTTCCTTAGCTAATTTCTCTCCCAGCTTCTCTCTACTCTAAGTCATCCTGGCAGATTTTTCTTCCTTAAACTACTTTTTTTCAAATTATTTCCTTTCTTAAAAACTTCCACTGGCTCCATGTCCCTCTGTTGGTCCTTAATGGCCCTCCTTAATCTGTCCCCACCTTTCATATTCTCCCCAAGTACCAACCTGTCTTCTTATCAGGCTGGCCTCCTCACTGTCCCCTGACCACATGATTCCCATTTCTGCCTCCACACCATCTCTCCTGTGGTTATTTCTCACTGGGGGGGAATAGTTGTCCTTCTATGGAAATTCTCTCCATCCTTCAAGGCTCAGCTCAAGTCTCAGCTTGTCCCAGAAGCCTTTACTGAGTAAGTCCTACTTAGACTCATTATAGGCCATAACATGTTGCCACAATCAGACAGCATTATTTCATAGGGGTGCCAATTTGGAACCACTGAGTCCTTCATTTTGGGAATGTAAGTGGCTTGTTTAGAGTCACCTATGTAAGCATCCGAGGTGAACCCAGGTCTTTCTGAGGCCAAGGCCAAGGGGGAGGCCTTCATTTGTCTCAACCTAGTTTCCACAAAGAGACTATCAGCTGCTCAAGTACTGAAGTCCTATCTCTCTTTCTCCAATGTTGTAGCCTCTGGGTAGAATATTAGCACAGGATTAAGCAAGAAATGGGCCCTAGAATACCTCTTCTTTGATTTTATCACAGTAACAAAAGAAGTTGACCCTTATCTTGATGTGAAATCAGCAAATTATATGGACAGTTAGTTCTGTATTTCAGTCAAGTCTCTAATGGGATGATTCTCAATGTATCACTGTTTGCTCTCAGGACACTCTGTTCTCCAAAAAGATAATATGCACATGCACACATCTTTTAATCTTCCGCCTTTATTTCACCTCCATTTGCCAACATCTCCCTCCCAGAGAGACATTCCTTATAATAAAAGATAAAAGGAAAACAAAAACAATTCAGCAAAACGCAGCCAGAAAAAAAAAAGTCTTCTGATACTACACATGCAGTGTTCCACACCTATTGTACCCCCACCTCTGCAAAGAAGCCAAGGAAGGTGCCTCCTCACAGTTCTTCTTTGGCACCAAGCTTGGTCATTAGCATTTCACTATACTGTGCATTTCAAAATTATGGACATAGGGGCAACTAGATGGTACAGTGGATAGGTAGGGCATAGGCCCTGTAGTCAGTAGGACCTGAGTTCAAATGTGACCTCAGACACTGGACACTTACTAGCTGTGTGACCTTGGGCAAGTCATTTAATCCTGACTGCCCCACAAAAAACAAAAACAAAATTATGGACATACCCTGGGAGAACAACAAAACCAAAGCTCCCAACAACAGCTCTAAGCGATCCAGAGGAAGCATGCTGAAAATCAGGGGTTTTCAAACTTATTTCCCCTTCAAACCCCAGTATTTGAAAAGGCTTTTGCAAAGTAAATCAGCACAGGCCATTTTTAGTATCTCTAACTCCCTGCTCCCCACCTCCATCCCCATTAAGATTACCATCCCTAAATCCAATTTTCCATCTCAAAACAAACTGTAACCCATACAATGATTCCAACATTGCCCTTATTGGTATCATTTCCTAATTAGAAAAATAAGAGGAGTGAACAAAGGTGAAGAAACAGCAAAGGGGATACAGAGAAGAGTTTTAAATACATTTAAAAATCAAATTATAATATGAATTTCTCAAGAGATATTTTTCAAAAATATAAGTCCTTCATAGTTTCTACAGCAGGTGTGGTGAACCTGCAATCTCAAGGCCACATGTGGCCCTCTAGATCCTCAATTGAAGCCACAGGTTTCCCACCCCTGCTCTAGAGCCTATAGAAAAACTAGAAATAGAGGCAGAAGATCCTCTGTAGCAAATCTCTACTGCATTATTCTGATTTACTCTATGGCATCAACTCCTGAAAGGAAACTTTGCTGCTAACAATTATTCTCTTCAAACAAAGTCTAGGATTCTTCACCCCAAGTCGACATTAACTTTGGTTTATGATGAGAAATCATAAAGGGTCTTTGACTCTACTGACATGAGGTTCCCCATCTAATTAATCTTTTCCAATCAAAAGAGAGAAAGTTTCCCCATGAGAGAATTAACTAGTACCCTTTCACTAACTGTCAGGACTGGACCCACATCCCAGAGACTGACACATTTGATAAGATATTTAAAATTATTGAAGCTTAAATACCAATATGATTAAAAACTGCAGAGTTTAAACTTTTTTCTAGTCAAATGTTTGTTCATTCTGAGAAACAGTGAAAGAAAGAAACACACTACCATGGGAAGAGTTGTTCATCTGGCCAACCTCCCTGGCCTTCTCCCTCAAGACAGCCTTGACTCCAAGCAAATCATTTCATATCAGAACAATTTGTAATCACTTGAATGTAAGATTATGACAGGAAGGCTTTGCCCATTTCAAAGGCTCCAGGAACCAAGGTCTAGAAGTAGAAACTATTGCAATATTGCAAAGTTGATCCACAACGGGGGAGGAGGGAGGAAAGATAGCTTATAAGGAATTCATGGGGGAGAAAAACTCAGCACAAATAAAAGAATACTTACATCAGAAGGCATAATCTTTACAAAAGTTTAGTTATACTGGGATGAATTAACAGTTACTTTATTCCACTTGCTGAAGTGAAAATGATTCATCAATAAAAAAAAACCTTATAAATTTTTTTTAACCTCAGAAACATACAAAATGTGAGAATCACATGCTTACATAACTAAATAATTAACTAAAATAGTAAACTAAATAGTTTGCTGTTCTAGAGGGTATGGAGATGGGAAACTGAATTTAGGGATGGTAATCTTAATGGGGATGGAAGTGGGGAGCAGGGACTTAGAGATACTAAAAATAGCCTGTGCTGATTTACTTTGCAAAAGCCTTTTCAAATACTGGGGTTTGAAGGGGAAATAAGTTTGAAAACCCCTGATTTGAAAGCATGCTTCCCTCTGGATCCCTTAGAGCTGTTGTTGGGAGCTTTGGCTTTGTTGTTCTCCCAGGGTATGTCCATAATTTGTTTTTGGTTTTTCTGTGGGGCATAAACAAGTCATTTCAAATGTCTATATTCTAAACAGATTTCAAGCAAATCCTTGGAAAAGAAATTTAGTTTATGAGGATTATAAAGTCCTCATTCATGCCCAAGGTTTTTCTAGAAAGTTCATCATGATAATCCTTAGCTACCGTCACACCTAAGAATGTATATGAGGACCTATCATATCAGGTCTAACTGCTTGCCCTAAGGAAACATTTATGACCACCCCAGTATTCAACTAGATGGGCATATATGTCTCAAAAAGGGCTTTAACAGAGATTTTTGTCATTTAGCATTTCCATAGAAGTTCTCAGTTCAAAGCCCTTGGAACTGCTCATCTATCTAAAATACTTTAAATATCATAGAATTTGGGCACCCCATCCTAAGGCTTACAGGAGAGTTTAGAAAGTGGGAGGAATGAAGAAATTGGGACCTTTCTGGGGGGTAAATGGGGAGAGAGATTAGCAGATTGGATGATAAGATTAATTCTTCTACCAGTAAAATATATGGGGGTTATTTACAATCTACTGGCAAGTTTTTTTTTTTCCTCTAACCCTCATTTAAAAACCAGCCTACACCCTCCTCTATATGAGGCTGAGTGTCTGAGCTAAGTTAGTTCTAGAACTCTGGAATGCTTTCCTCATAAAGCATCCCTGGGAGGTAATAATAGAATGAGGGGGAAGGGGAAAAGACTGCAAAGGGACACATAGAGTGAGTGAGGAGCCAAGTAACATACAGGACCCTTAAACTCAGCTCAAGCTAGTGGAAGACACCTCAACTGAGTTCAGGGTGGGGTGGCTCCTTTCCTAGCCACTCAAGGACAGAGATGTGACTGGGAGAGCATCCCCCAGATGAAAAAATTCCCTTCACACTAAGACCTCCTCAGTTTCAGGATCTGGATTCAAACTGGTCCTTAGTGTTGTAGCGCCATACCATTTTCCTACCAGGCCCTTGAGTTAACATCTCGCTCATACTTTGGTCATTCTTTGGCCCCCTATTCCCCAGCCATTACACCTAGATCATTCCTCAGTCCACATCTCACTTCCATTTTGGTCCCTCCTCTGCTCCCCCCACCTCACCTCGGTTAGTCCAAAGCCCCCAGCCCCATCTCTCTCCCAGATTACCACTCAACTACACACCTACCCCCCCCCACTCCCACTTTGTTCATTCCTCCCCCTGCTATCGTCCCTTCCACTCCCATCTACGCCACTCCTATGGTCACAGCACCCCCTCGCCCCGGTCACTCTTTGGGCCCCGCAACAGCGACCCATCCCATGTAGGTCACTCCTCACTCACCCCACCACGAAGGTTAATTTCCACGACGGCCCCTCCCCTCAACTCTCACCTTAGTTACTCGGCCCCCATGAACCCCCCCCCCCCATTCTCATCTTGTTCATTCCTCAGTCGCCGGCCCTCTCTCATCCCACAAGCTCCTCTTCTCCCCTGTTTCAAGGGGCCAGGCCGCTCTCCCCGCTCTGGTTCCCTCCGGTCCCGGCCCCGGCCTCGGCCCCCCCCCCCCTTCCCGCGCACTGTCATCGCTGCAGCGCAACCCGGTCTCGGACCCGGAGCCAGGGTAAGAGCTGGGCCCGGTCCCCCTACTCGCCCGCCCGCCGGCCCCCACTCACCCAGTAAGAGGCACAGCAGAGCAAAGGCCGAGCCCCGGGTGAGGAGATAGAGAGGAAGACGGCAGCTGCGTGACATGGTCCTAGCCCAGGGGACACGACAGCGGCAACCAAACTCCCAGTAGTGTCAGATGGTCTGGACCCGAGTGGCTAGGGACGCGGCAGCGGGGCAATTAGACACAGACGCTCCGACCCCGGGTCTTATGATGAAGTAGGGCCGGGTTCCATCATCAGCCAATCAGAAAGCAGAGGAACAGTGATGGGTGGGGCTAAGGCGGAGTTGAGGCTAAGGGGCGGGGCTTAGGCTGTGAGTGGGCTGGGCTATTGAGGGGAGGGGCGGGGCTGCGGGGGGAGGGGGCGACAGTTGAGAGAGCGCCCTCTAGCGACTAGACACCGGACTGACAGCTGGGCTGCGGGTCTGCTGCGCCAGTGTAAATGGAGGGGGAGGGGTGAAGTGGGGGGGGGGGGGGCGCGAGGAAGAGGGAGGGCCTGGTAGAAAGACCGGAGCGGGAGGGAAAATGCTGGAAGGATTAATTTACCACCACTTCCCCTTTGTGTCCCGCGCCTAGCCCAGGGCCGAGTACCTGGTAGCCGCTTAATAAGTACGTATGGTGAATGATTAACTTGGGGGGGGGGGCAAGAGGAAGAGGGTTGCCTTAGTGTAGTCAGTTGCACAAACCCAGCCCTAGTGGCAATCATTTCCAGGTCTTATCTCTCTGTTTCCTCTGTTGCTCCAGAGTCAAATTACAAGAGCGCTTACCTTCAAATGGCCTCCGTTAATGCCTCTTTAGAACATAGTGGGAAGAGCAGCAGACTTTAGAGGCAGAAGACCTGTGTTCAAATTTGAGCCCTTCTAATTGCTAGCTGTTAGACCTTGGGCAAATCCTTTTCCCCTCCCTGGGCCTCAGTTTCAGTAAAATGAAGGGGTGGGACCAAATGGCTTCTGAGGTCTCTTCCAGCTCTAGATTTAGGGTCTTATGTGTGACGTTGGACCAATCACTTCAACTCTCCAGGACTCAGTAAAAGAATGTGGCTAGACCAATGAGCTCTAAGGAAACTTCCAGCTCTAGAGAGAATATTTGTAAAGTCCTTTGCACAATGCCTGGCGCATAGTAGGCACTTAATAAGGGCTTCTTCCCATACTCCTCCCTTTGTGACCGAAGGCCAGTTCCCACATCTTTTTTTAAATTGATGGTTTGGTAGGTTTTTTCTTTATATCATAGTCATTTTCCCACATATTTCTCTTCCCTACCCTGCATTGAACCCTCCCTTGAAACAAAGAAAAGCAGTTAAACAAAACTCACAAAGCAACCACAAACTTGTGCAATGTCCCACACCCTCTCTGGAGGAGAGAAGTGTCTTTCATCTTCTTTTCCCTTGAACCAAGATTGTTCGTTGCAGTTACTCATATAGTAATCAAAGATTCAGAGCTAGAAAGACCTCAGGGAGCATCTAGTCCAGTCTCCTTATTTGACAAATGAGGCAACTCAGGCCTAGGAGGAGAAAAGTGACTTACCTCAGCTTACACAAATAGTAAGTTAAGTGTCCAAGGTGACATTTGAACCCAGGATCTCTGACCCAAAAGCCAGCGCTCTTTCCAGTTCATCAATGTCTTTTCTATGAAACCTTCTCTGATTTACAGATGTGCACAGCTTGCCCCAGCCTGCCATCCCATAGCCCAGATGTGCTCAATGTGCCCCAGCCTGTCATCTCATAGCACTTTGTTCCCCTGCTCCTGTGCAATGACTGTATGATTAGTATAGTTATCTGGGTTCATATCTGAGCACCACTAATGACCTGTGAACTCACAGGGAAAGGATCATGCCATTTATCTCTATATCCCCTTCAGTGCCCAGTAGCATGCCCTATACTTAATACAATCTCAATAAATGTTTGCTGATTGAGGGAATCAATCAATAAAATCCACTGGTAGGAGCTTAATACATAAAAAAACAATCATCTGAGCTTTCTCCATATTCAATTATTAACTATGCCTTATTCAAGTCAAGAAGTGTTTATTAAGCACCTACTATGTGCCAAACCCTGTGCTAAGTACTAGGGAATACAAAGAAAGGGAAAAGGCAGCTCCTGCTCTCAAAAAGCTCAAAGTCTAAAGGGGGAAAGAATGTGCAAACAGCTAAGTACAAACAAACTACAGATAGTGAACCCAATCAGATGTAATGCCAAGGTAGCAGCTAGGTGGTGCTGCAGTGGATGGGTGGGGGAGAGGCTGAGAACCCAAGTCAGGAAGAGCCTGAGTTCAAATCCTTCCCCAGACACTAGCTGTGTGACCCTGCACAAGTCATTTACCTCTGTCTGCCTTAGTTTCCTCAGCTGTAAAATGGGAATAATAATAGCAGCTACCTCCTAGGGTTGTTGTGAGTACCAAAAGAGCTAAGAATTATGAAGTGCTTAGTACCATACCTGGCACATAGTAGGTGCTATGTAGATGTTAGTTATTAGTATTAACATTCTGATCTCAGAAGAATAGAGAATTCTTTTTTTGGTCTTTATTAATTTGTTTGTTTATTTTTAGTTTACAAGATTCAGTTCCACAATCCCTTGAGTTTCAAATTTTCTCCCCCTTCCTCTCCTCTCCCCCACCCCATGGCAGCATACAGTCAAATATAGTATCTGCAAATACTTCCACATTAGACATTAGTCAGTTTGTAAAGAAGGATTGTATCAGATGGAATGAACAATGGGAAAGAGGAAACACAACCAAACAAGAAAAAGAAAGAGACCAGGTAGTTTGCTTCAATCTGGATTCAAACTCAGTTCTTTCTAGTTCTTTCTCTGAATGTAGACATCTCCTTCCATCATGAAGAATAGAGGATTCTTGTAGAAGGTGGGATTTTAGTTGGGACTGGAAGGAAGCCAGGAGGCAGAGGTGAGGAAGGAGAATGGTTTTGGCATACAGGACAACCAGAGAGAATGGATGGAATCAAGAAATTAAGTGTTATATGCGAGAAACAACAAGGAGGCCAGTGTCATTGGTCATGGGGTAAGTAAAATTAAGAAAACTGGGGTGGGGGGAGTTATGAACAGGTTATGAAGAGCCTTGTAAATCAAACAGAGGATTTTCTATTTGAACCTAGAGGTTATAAGGAATCACTAGATTTTACTGAATTACTAGAATTTACTGAATGGGGGGAGGTGAGACCTCTAAATTAAATTGTCAACTGAAATGGACCTGAGGCAGGGAGACTGATCAATATGCTACTGAAGTGGTCCAAGTGTGAGGTGATGAGTATTATTTTTGTTGTTTTAAGGTGCTAAGTCATTTTTCGTCCGTGTCTGATTCTTCATGACCCCATCTGGGGTTTTCTTAGCAAAGATCCTGGAGTGGTTTGCCATTTCCTTTTCCAGCTCATTTTACAGATGAGGGGAAACTGAGGCAAACAGGGTGAAGGGACTTGCTCAGGGTCACACAGCTAGGAAGTGTTTGAGGCCAGATTTGAACTCAGGAAGATGAGTCTTCCTGACTGGAGGCGGAGCGCTCTGTGTACTACAGCGCCACCTAGCTGAGTATTAATTTACTATTAATTCTAGCCAAAGAGTGGAATAGATTTTAGAGACCATTGATTCCTGACCCTCATTTTATGAAAGAGGCAACTGAGGCCCAGGAGGAAAAAAATTGTACCCAAACTAATTGAGTGCCACTTAGGCAGTGCAACGAATGACTAGAGCAGGGAGTTTAGAATCAGAGCTGAGTTTAGATGCTATTGCAGACACTTGCTAGCTGTGTAACCTCAGACAAGTCACTGTGTTCCAGGTTCTTCAGCTGTGAAATGAGGGGGTTAGATTCAGTCGATTAATACAAAACTTTCCATGTTTCTCTTGAGTTCTTCATATCTGTCTTCATATCTGGGGTATAGGCCAGTAGTGAGATCTGAGAGTCTAAGGATATGGGCCAGAGGTAGGGAACCTGATGCCTGGAGGCCACACATGGCCTTCTAGGTCCTCGGGTGTGGCCTTTTGACTGAGTCCAAGTTTTCCAGAACAAATCTTTTTATTAAGGGTATTTGTTCTGTGAAGTTTGGATTCAGTCAAAGGGCCGCACCTAAAGACCTAGAGGGCCACATGTGGCCTCAGGGCCACAGGTTCCCCACCCCTGGATGGGCATTTTTAGAAACTTTCCTTAAGTAATTTCAAATTGAAATCTGAGTTCACAGCTCCACCAAGAGTGTCTGGATGGCTCTGTCCTCCCACCGTCCCTGCAATATTTATTGTTTCCCTGTCTGACATCTTTGCCAATCTTCCCAGGTAAGGCAAAATCTCAGAGTTTGTGGAATATGTTTTCATGTGATCATTTAGAACTTGCAATTCTTTTCTGAAAGTCCCTTTATTTTATTCCTTGACCACTACATCAAATACATATATGCTCACATACACACACACACACACACACACACACACACACACACACACACACGACATGTCGGGTGAGAAATTAGATAAATATAACACCTGAAACTGACATGCACCTATAATTAGCAAAGACTGTCTATGTAGTTAATATAACTTTTAGGGTTCTCCTTGTGGTCAAAATGCATCACATTAATGACGTTACTTTATAATAAGTGTCCTTAATAAAGAAGACCTAAGAGAGAGTGTGTCAGTGTTCAGAAACCTGGATTCTGGAAGGCCCAGGTTCAAGTTCTACTGACCCATCCTGGCAGTATGGCCTTGGGCAAGTCACTTGATCTCACAGCAAATATTTCAGGGTCTAAACTGCTTAGAAGGTACCAAACTGCAATGGTACAGGGAATTTCCTCACCTGGGAGTTCTCTGTACCAATGAAACCACAAGTGAGATAAAAAGAAATGGAAATGTCTAAGAAAACATTGTGATGTGAAACTGGGTATATTTGACCAATGAAAGCCATTTTGTTTTTTGTCTGATTGGTTGTTGTAAAGTGAGAAAGGGGAGAAGAGGGAGGAAATAAGCATTTAAATAGTGCCTATGTGCCAGGTACTTTACAAGTATTTTCTCGGGAGCCAAGATGGCGGAGTAGAAACAGCATTTCCAATGTGCTCTGCCGCACAAAATTTCAAATAATGTGAAAGGGGACTCCAAACAACTTCTGGAGCCACAGCACCCACAGAACGGCACAGAGAAGCTAACCTCCTGCTGAGGACAGCCCAGCAGCCCTGCAGAGAGCGGCCAGCGCAGTGCTCTGAGAGCAGGCAGCACAGCACGCTGGGAACCGACAGCGCAGCACGAAGAGCCGAGCCCAGGTCCGCGGTTTTAGCCCCAGGGTGGCCGGGCCTTCAGCCGGCTGGAGGGACCCCAGAACACCAGCAATTGTGGCGATTCCAGAATTATCAGCACAGATATGCCTAGGACAAAGTGAGAGGTTAGTGCCCTATGGACTTTGGGACCAGTATTTGGGGAACACATGGCTTCCTCCACTGGGGGCAAAAAGCTGCTGAAGAAACAGCTGCACAGAAGCCATTTTGCAGCATCAGTAGTGGCTCTAGCTCCTGGTCTGCAAACTGTAGGAAGATCCAGCAATCAGTCTGGGGGTTAATCGCTCTTGCTTTAAACTGCCTGGATCTGGATTGTGGTCTGGGGGGGAAGTTTGGGGTGGGTATCCAACTTGCCAGACTGGGTGGAGGCTTTACAGAGGCCACACAACTGGTGGAAGTTGTGAAGACCCCACTTTTGGGTGGAAGCTCCCCTGTCTGGTGGCAGAGTCCTACTGTGGCAACAAGCCCAAAAAATCAAGTAATTAAGTGGCAACATGCCTAGGCAAATGAAACAAAATAAACAGAAAAGTTCAACATTGGACTCCTATTTTAGGGGCAAAGAGGCTCAAAGCATGGAGGAGGACTGTGAGGTCAGAACCCCTGCACCAAAAGCCCCAAATGAAAATACAAGCTGGCTACAGGCCATAGAGGACCTTAAGAAGCAGATAAGAGAAGTGGGGGAAAATCTGGGAAGAGAAATGAAAAAGATGCAAGAAAAGTATGAAATGACAGTCAACAGCCTGACTGAGGAAAATAACACCTTAAAAAATAGACTAACTCAAATGGCAAAAGAGGCTCAGAAAGGCAATGAGGAGAAGAATGCCTTAAAAAGTCGAATTTGCCAGATGGAAAAAAAATCTCAAAAGCTCACTGAGGAGATTCATTCCTTCAGAGTTAGACTGGAGCAAATGGAAGCTAATGACTTTATGAGAAATCAAGATACTATTAAACAGATCCAAACAAATGAAAGAATAGAAGGCAATGTGAAATATCTCATGGGAAAAACCACTGACCTGGAAAATAGATCCAGGAGAGATAATTTAAAAATTATTGGACTACCTGAAAGCCATGATCAAAGAAAGAACCTAGAAATCATCCTTAAAGAAATTCTTAAGGAAAATTGCCCTGATGTTTTAGACCCAGTGGGGGAAATAGAGGTTGAAACAATCCACAGATCACCTCCTGAAAATGATCCCCAAAAGAAAACTCCTAGGAATATTATAGCCAGGCTCCAGAACTCCCAGATCAAGGAGAAAATACTCCAAGCAGCCAGGAAAAAACAATTTCAATATTGTGGAAACACAATCAGAATGGCCCAGGACCTGGCAGCTTCTACACTGAGGGATCGAAGAGCATGGAACATGATATTCCAGAGGGCAAAAGAGCTGGGATTGAAGCCAAGGGTCACCTACCCAGCAAAACTGAGTATCTTGTTTCAGGGGAAAATATGGTCATTCAGTGGAATAGAGGATTTTCAAGCATTCTTGATGAAAAAACCAGAGTTAAATAGAAAATTTGACATCCAGACACAAGAAGCAAGAGATGCTTGAGAAGGTAATCAAGGAAAAGAAATCAAAAGGAACAAGTACTTTCTCTTTTGATCCTCACAACCACTCTAGGACGTAGGTGCTATTAGTAGCCCATTTTACAGCTAAGGAAACTGAGGCAAGCAGAGGTTAAGTGACCAGGGTCACACAGCTACTAAGTGTCTGCAGCTGCATTTGAATTCAGATCTTCCTGACTCCAGGTCTGACACTCTAGCCATTGCAGTGCTACCTACTTGCCCTGAAGTCAGGAAGACCTGAGTTCTAATCTCATCACAGAAACTTCCTAGCTGTGTCACCCTGGGCAAGTCACTTAACCTCTGTCTGTTTCAGTTTCCTGCATCTGGAAAATGGGCATAATAACCTACCTCCCCTCATTGTTGCTGTTGTTACACAACCATGGTTCTTTGTATTCCAAATATTTATTCCTGTGATATTATCATAAGGACTAAAATATACTATAAGGTGCCACCTTTAGCAATTGTAAGCAAATTTACTGACCTATATAGGGCACATTATATTTTTCATTAGTACAATTTCCCCCAAAATATTGTCAGCTCTTCAAGAACAGGGACCAGATTTGGGCCTTGTTATATATCCCTTCAGAACCCCTACTCTAAAAATACTTAGTAATTGATTAGGATATAGAATGGTGCCTTGAAAATAGCACCAGGGGCAGCTAGGTGGCGCAGTGAATAGAGCACTGGCCTTGGAGTCAGGAGGACCTGAGTTCAAATCTTAACTCAGACATTTAACACTTACTAGCCATGTGACCTTGGGCAAGTCACTTAACCCAATTGCCCTGCCTTCCCCACTCCAAAAAGCAAAGAAGAAGAAGAAGAAGAAGAAGAAGAAGAAGAAGAAGAAGAAGAAGAAGAAGAAGAAGAAGAAGAAGAAGAAGAAGAAAGCACCAGACTGAGAATGGTCCTGTAGTTCTAGTCCTGGCATTACCATAAACATGTGACTTCCTTAGTTTCCCCATCTTTCAAAAAAAAAGGAGGGGGCAGATTGGATGACATCTAAGGATTCTTCCAGCTCCAAATCTATGACCTTATGATTTCTAGGCTGCCTTTGGGCTTAAAAGTTCTGTTATTTCTTGGGTGCTATGGTAAGTTTGCTAGAGCTATCCAGTCTCATTAGAGGGAGAATAAAGGAACAGGAAGAAGCATTTAAGCACCTACTATGTGCCAGGTGCTGTGCTAAGCATTTTACAAATATCTCATTCTATCCTTACAGTAGTTATGTGAGGTGTGTTGCTGTCATGATCCCCATTTTACAGATGTAAAAACCTAGGGAGATCGGGGTTGACTGACTTGCCTGGGGTCACATAGCTAATAAGTATCTGAATCAGCCTCAGACACTTAGGTCTTCCTGACTCTAGGCCCAGACCTCTGTCCACTGTGTCCCTTAGAGGCCTCTAAAATAAAGACATCCAAGTCTCTTGATTGTTACCATCATTTCCTTGGTATGGAATGGGGCCCAGAGTAGTTTCGTGTGTGATTTGTCTCCTGAATGAGAAGACAGAACTGCTCCTCTCTTACTTTGTTTCCCTTTTGTCTAGCATGGATCTTTGTATTAGAAAGGACAGAACATGGGCATCCTGAGTTCAGATCCAATCTCATACACTTAACACAAAAACTAGCTGTGTGGCCTTGGGCAAGTCGCTTAACCCCAATTGCCCTCCAAAAAATAGCAAAAAAAAGGACAGAATGATTTAAAAAGACCAATGTTGTTGCTGTGTATCTAGCTACCCTAGATGAAAGTAATCTCCAGACCCAAATGAACCACATCCTTGGGCCCTGAAACAAATAGCCCACTGGCAGAGGCATTTGAAAGATTGTGGAGCACGAGGGAAGCCCTACTGAAGAAAAGCAGAATTGTTTCAGTTTTTAAAAAAGGAAGAAAGTGGAGTCTGCAAAGCAGAGGCTGATGAGCTTGATTTCAATTCCTGACACAAGTCTATGATATATTCTTAAAGAGATGGTTAGTAAGCTTCTAAGAGAAGAAGCAGTGATCATAGAGAGCCATGCCCACATTTCAAACTTGTGATAAAATACATGTGTCTCCTCTTGGCACAGAGATGGGGGACTACAGGAGATGCATTGTGTGAACTCAGGAGGATAATTGCAGGTTTTGACTAAGAATGTTGAGCTTATGTCTTGATTTCTATTCAAAGAATCCCAGAATTCGAGAGTTGGGAGGGACCTCAGTGTTCAACCCATTCATTAAAGGAACCTCGACTATGTTGTGGCCTAGGCTCTGCAGGTGGTCCATCCCACTCATGGACTCCCTGTTAAGAGACATCTAGCCTACACTGAACTCCCTGTAACATCTGCCCATTGCTCCTGGTTCTGGCCTCTGGGGCCAAAGGGAACAGGGCATGATGATCTGATAGCTCTTCACATACTTGAAGACAACTCTCCTGTCTTCCTTCAGTGTTCTCTTCTCTAGATTAAGTGGCCCCAGTTTCTTCAACCAATCATCACAGGACACTATTTCAGGCACCCTCCTTGGGACACCCTCTGGTTTATCATGTCCTTCTTAAACTGTAGTGCCCAGGGGGTGGAGCCAAGATGGCAGAATAGAAACAGCATGTCCAAGGCACTCTCCCCCCAGATCACCTCCAAACTATGTAAAAGGGGACTTTGAACAATTTCTGGGGCCCCAGAACTCATAGAACGACACAGAGAAGCTAACCCCCTGCCGAGGACAGCCCAGCAGCCCTACAGGAAGGCCAGCCCTGCAGACAGCCCAGCGCACGGAGAGTCAAGCCCAGGTCCATGTGAGCCGCGGTTTTAGCCCCAGGGAAGCTGGGCCAGCAGCTGGCTGGAGGGACCCCAGAACACCAGCAGCTGTGGTGATTCCAGAATTATCAACACAGACATGCCTAGGACAAAGTGAGAGGTTAGTGCCCTATGGACTTTGGGACCAGTATTTGGGGAACGCATCGGCTTCCTCCCCTAGGGGCTAGAAGCCACTGAGGAGACACACCATTTTGTAGTTTTCAGAGGCAGCTCCAGCTCCTGGCCTGCAAACTGTAGGGAGATCCAGCGATCAGTCTTGGGGGGTAATCACTCTTGCTTTAACCTCCCTGGATCTGGATTGTGATCTGGGGTGGAGGTCATGGGTGGGTTTACAGCTTGCCAGAAACAGAAGTTGCCCCACACACACACATTCGGGACGAAAATTCCCCTATCTGGCATCAAAGCCATAGTGTGGCAACAAACCCAAAAGTCAAGTAATTAAGTGGCAACATGCCAAGGCAAAGGAAAAAAATTAAATAGAAAAATGCAACATTAGACTCCTATTTGGGGGGCAAAGAGGATCGAAGCATAGAACAGGTGGAGGACTGTGAGGTCAGAAATCCTGCTCCAAAAGCCCCAAAGGAAAATATGAGTGGGTTACAGGCCATAGAGGACCTTAAGAAGGACTTTAAAAATCAAATAAGAGAAGTGGAGGAAAAATTGGAAAGAGAAATGAGAAGGATGCAGGAAAAGTATGAAATGAGGGTCAACAGCCTGACTGAGGAAAACAACACCTTAAAAAATAGACTAACTCAAATGGCAAAGGAGGCCTAAAAGGGCAATGAGGAGAAGAATGCCTTAAAAAGCCAAATTTAGGGGCGGCTAGGTGGTGCAGTGAGTAGAGCGTCGGCCCTGGAATCAGAAGGACCTGAGTTCGGATCTGACCTCAGACACTTAACGCACACACAAATAAAAACCTAGCCATGTGGCCTTCAGCAAGTTACTTAACCCCAATTGCCCTCCAAAAAGCAAAAAAAAAGCCGAATTTGCCAGATGGAAAAAGAATCTCAAAAGCTCACTGAGGAGATTCATTCCTTCAGAGTTAGACTGGAACAAATGGAAGCTAACGACTTTATAAGAAATCAAGATGCTGTTAAGCAGATCCAAACAAATGGAAGAATAGAAGGCAATGTGAAATATCTCATGGGAAAAACAACTGACCTGGAAAAAAGATCCAGGAGAGACAATTTAAAAATTATTGGACTACCTGAAAGCCATGATCAAAGAAAGAACCTAGAAATCACCCTTCAAGAAATTCTCAAGGAAAATTGCCCTGATGTTTTAGACCCAGAGGGCAAAATAGAGGTTGAAAGAATCCACCAATCACCTCCTGAAAAAGACCCCAAAAAGAAAACCCCCAGGAATATTATAGCCAGGTTCCAGAATCCCCAGATCAAGGAGAAAATACTCCAAGCAGCCAGGAAGAAACAATTTCAATATTGTGGAAACACAATCAGAATAGCACAGGACCTGGCAGCTTCTACACTGAGGGATCGAAGGGCATGGAATATGATATTCCAGAGGGCAAAAGAGCTGGGATTGAACCCAAGGGTCACCTACCCAGCAAAACTGAGTATTTTGTTTCAGGGGAAAATATGGTCATTCAGTGGAATAGAGGACTTTCAAGCATTCTTGAGGAAAAAACCAGAGTTGAATAGAAAATTTGACATCCAAACACAAGAAGCAAGAGATGCTTGAGAAGGTAATCAGGGAAAAGAAATCAAAAGGAACTTATCAAAGTTGACCTATTTACATTCCTACATGGAAAAACAATAACTGTGACTGATGAAACCCCTCTCAGTATGAAAATAATGGAAGAAGTGTGTATGGTCATTTGAATACATATGTGAATGTGTGTATATATGTTTACAGTTATACATGGATAGAGGGCATAGGTTGAATTTGTTGGGAAGGGATGATACTTAAGGGGTGAAATTATGAGGTGAGAGAGGAAAGTGGCAAGAGGAGACAGGATAAGACAGGATAGGGTAAACTATCTCATGTAGAAGAAGCAAGGGGAAGTGGCTGCAGGGGAGGGGAAGAACAGGAAGGCAAAAAGGCATAACCACATTCTCATTGAATTTGGTTCAGGGAGAGAATGACATACACACTAAATGGGATATCTCAACCTGCAGCAGAATAGGGGGAAGGGGCATGAGAGGAGGGATGATGGATGGGAGGGCATTCTTGCGGGGAGGGGAGGTTGGAAGTACCCACTATAGAAGAGGGACAGGATCAAGTGGGGAATGGATCAGGTTGGGGTGGGATGGGTGGGAGGGAATTATAAGCAGCCTTGTACAATATATCTACTATGGTAATGTTTTGCATAGCTAGACGTGTACAACATATACTGAATTACTTATCTTCCCAGAGGGAATGGGTGACAAGGGAGGAAGGGAATGGATCTGAAATTCAAGGTCTTAAAATTAAATGTTTCAAATATATATAAATACTATTATTAATAAGCTGTAGTGCCCAGAACTGAACACAAAACTCCATATGTGTCTGACCAGGGCAGAATGAAATAGGAATTATACTTCCTGATTGGAGCAGGAGCAGATTACTGACTCTCCATTCCTTTTCATCGTATGAGAGTATTGACAACATTATATTTGGGCAGGGGCAGTATAGTGGAAAGAGCATGGCTCTAGGGTCAAAGGAACTGGTTCTGTCACTTAATACTTGTGTGAACTTGGGCAAGTCCCTCCCCCTCCCTGGACCTCAGTTTCCTCTTCTGTAAAATGAGGAGACTGAACTAGATGGCCCCCAATGTCCCTTCTAGTTCGTGATCTAAAATCCTAAAGGTATCCTAGGGCAAATTTCTTCCCCTTTCTGGGCTTCAGTTTCCTCCTCTGTAAAATGAGTGGGCTGGACTAGATCTTCTGACATCTCTTCCAGCTCTAGATCTAGGGTCTTATGTATGACTTTGGACAAGTCTCTTCTCCTCCTGGTCCTCAGTTTCCCTTTCTATAAAATCAGGGGGTTGGACTAGAGGGTCTATGATTCTCTGGTCCCTCCAAAATCCTCAAAATGGTAACTACCCAAAGTAATCTAGGCCTTCCACTGGGTCTTTCAGTATGTCGTGGATATTGGTGCTGCAATTGGGCTCTTATCCCTTCCTCATTTTCCCATCATACACGTCCTTGAGCTTATCTCTTGTGCCACTTCTCATGAGCCCATTCTTCATCCCCTCCCCATTCAGATCTTTCCATTGCTCTTTGTGCTACTGGTATTTAGAATTCTCCTGAGATCATGGTGTTCCATGATTTACAGCTACATAGCCTCCTATAGAAATAGCTGGTATTGTAGAAGAGATAGCTCTTATGGTCATGGAGAAGTTTGGGATCACTATAGATATTGTGTAGCTTCCCCAGTGTGATCCAGCCAACTCCTGCAGCTTTGTTCTGGGTCCAGCTCATTGTCACATTGCTTTGCAGTATTTCGGGGTTCATGGCAATTAACGTCATGAATAAAGAACGAAACACCTGATGTGAAACATATGTTTTATACCTATTTGAACCTGCCCTTGATGTCAATTTTAAGTGTAATATTGAACTATCTCTACATTCATATCTATCACAGAGAATAATTTTGACATGTACACTTTGGGGATACCCTTTAAGTGTGACCAAATCTAATACTTAAAAAAATTCAAAAGTAATCAACACAACTGAATCTTCCATTTCCCATATCCTCGGGCATTCATGTGACCATGAAGTTGGAGTCTTCTACAAAAATTAGGCAGCAAAAGCTTAATTGTTCCCTTCTCATGTTTTCATAAAGGATACTCTCAATAACTATTCTCTTAAAGTTGTCCAAGAGAAAGCAAGCATATGGGTCAGTAATTGCCAACGTCTTCTCAGTCATCCAGAAGCCACCTCAGCCAACAAACATTTAAAGTCCTTGCCAAGCAGAGACACATGGCAACCAAGAACAATGCCAGTTTAGAGTAACAGCTGATTGTCAAAATATTATAGAGGAGGATGCTAGATTATGACAAGCATACTTCAAGGAGCTGTTATGAAGGGAGTGTTTTGCAACCCTTAAACTGCTATAAAAATGTGAGTTAGTATGGCTCTTTCTGATCATCCATTTACTTATCTAATTCCTACCATTCCTTCAAGGGCTAACTCCTCCATAGTGCAGTGTGCAATGTGCACTCTTCAGTGTAGTGATCCCTCCCTCCTCCAACTTCTGATATCGTTATTTTAGGGCTTCTTTTATAATGCATTTTCACATTTTGCCTTGTGTTATAGTTATGTGTGTTCATATCTTCTCTTCCCTACTAGATGGTGAGCTCCTAGAGGGCAGGGACCATAATTATTATCACCTTTTTAGCCCCTAAAATACCTACCCCAGGGGCTTCAACACAGTGTTGTTCAGTTGTCTCAGTCGCATCTGACTCTTCCTGACCCCATTTGGGTTCTTTTGGCAGAGATATTAAAGTAGTTTGCCATTTCCTTCTTCAGCTCATTTTAAAGATGAGGAGACTGAGGCAAGCAGGGTGAAGTGACTTGTTCAGGATCACACAGATAGGAAGTGTTTGAGGCCAGATTTGAACTCAGGAAGATGAGTCTTCCTGACGCCAGGCCCAGTAATCTATCCACTGTAGTGCTACCTAGCTGCCTTAGTAGATGCTGAGTAAATGTCTTTTGAATGGTTCATGCATTTTTCTGTCCCATCCTAGAAAATATTTTCTAATCCCTTCACCCAGATCCATGAAAGCAATATGCTAAACTATCTGAAGGCCTACAACCCTTCCACAGACTTCCCTGAAAAACAGGCAGGATAAAGAGAATGAATTAATCAACAAGATTAACTAAAGCAAAATGTGCTCCTTCTTGTCACGTTGCATGGCCCATGCATAGACACTGTGGAGCCATTAGCACACGTATCCTATTCTTAACACATAGTCAATGGTCCATAAATTCTCTTTAACTAAGTCACTCTGTTCTCAGTGCTTCATTGTGTAGTACTACATCATGGGGAAAAAAAACAACTATTCTATAAATGAGCTTCTCTTAGTAGTTCAGTAATGAAATTCTATGGATATTGTCCAAGATGAGCTTATCCATCCTGAAATATGTTCCATGATGAATAATTGATATAGAGGGTACTTTTAAAAAATAACAATAACAACTCGAATTATCATTCCATCCTTACTGACTCTTTTGTGCAATGGAGTAGGAAGAGTAGTGGAGATAAAATGTACAATTGAACTTGGAGTCAGGGAACCTGGGTTTGAAACTTAGATCTGCTACTTACTAGTTCTGTGTCCCTGGGCAAGTTACGGTATCACAGACTTTGTGTAAGGGTCCTCAGAGACTATCCAAGCAACACCTGAACAAGCGTCCTTCTCCAGTGAGTGGTCATCTAGCCTCTAGCTGTTTGGCCTGGCTTTTATGCCCTTATCCGAAGTCTTTCAAGGTCTACCCCCAAAGCTATGCCTAGCAAGCCTCTCCTGATTAGTTCAGACCTTCTCAGTTTCCAACTTCTCTCCACACAATTCAGAGTTTGATTATAGATTGCTATGAATATTTGTTTGTCTCCCCAAGTGAATTATAAACTCCTGGAAGGCAAAGAATATCCATGTCTTTAAAGGATTTAAAGTATTTGAGAGTCCAATTCATGTAAAAGGTGACTCTGAACAAACTTTGGAGCTACAGAACCCACAAAATGACACAGAAAAGCTAACCTCTTGCTGAGGACAGCCCGGCAGGCCAGCAGGAAGTGACCAGCACAGTGCCCTTGGAGCCGACCCCAGCCCTGCTGGAGCCAGATGTTTTAGCCTGAGGGTGGGCCTGACCAGCCACCTGCTGGAGGGACTTCAGATCACCAGAAGCTATGGTAGTTTTCCAGAATTATCAACCCATAGATGCTAAGGGCAAAGTGAGAGGTCAATGCAGTATGGACTTTGGGATCCAGTAGTATGGGAGTGTGGTCAGCCTTTGCCCCCAGGGCAAGAAGCTGCTGAGACACTGCAATGCCGCCACCATGTGGCAGCTTCAGCTCCTGGCCTGCAGATTGTAGGGGGACCAAACGACCAGTCTGAGGGGTAATCACGCTTGCTTTAACCTGCTTGGATTGCGATTGTGGTCGAGGGTGGAGGTCCTGGGGTGTGCAACAAGCTTGCCAAAGAGTGTGGAGGCTTCAGAGAGGACACCAAACTAATACCTTCAGCAGCTGAGAAAACCCCAGTGTTTGGGATGAAGCTCCCCTATCTGGTGACAGAGTCCTACTGTGACAAAAAGCCCCAAATTCAACATGAGCAGGCAAAGGAAATAAAGCAAGCAGAGCAACCCAACTTTACACTCCTATTTTGGGGACAAAAAAGATCAAAGCATGGAACAGGAGGAAGACAATGAAGTCAGAACTCCTGCACTGGAAGAAACAGGAGGCGGAGCCAAGATGGCGGAGTAGAAACAGCACTTCCAAGGTGCTCTCCCCCCAGATAACATCCAAACCATGTAAAAGGGGCTCTGAACAACTTCTGGAGCCTCAGAACTCACAGAACGACACAGAGAAGCTAACCTCCTGCTGAGGACAGCCCAGCAGCCCTGCAGGAAGGGCCAGCACAGGGCTCTGGGAGCCGACAGCCCAGCGCACGGAGAGTTGAGCCCAGGTCCATGTGAGCCGCGGTTTTAGCCCCAGGGAAGCTGGGCCAGCAGCCGGCTGGAGGGACCCCAGAACACCAGCAGCTGTGGAGATTCCAGAATTACCAACATAGACATGCCTAGGACAAAGTGAAAGGTTAGTGCCCTATGGACTTTGGGACCAGTATTTGGGGAATGCGTCAGCTTCCTCCCCTAGGGGCTAGAAGCCACTGAGGAGACACACCATTTTGTAGTTTTCAGTGGCAGCTCCAGCTCCTGGCCTGTGAACTGTAGGGAGATCCAGCGAGCAGTCTTGGGGGGTAATCACTCTTGCTTTAACCTCCCTGGATCTGGATTGTGGTCTGGGGTGGAGGTCGTGGGGTAGATATCCAGCTTGCCAGAAACGGAAGTTGTCCCCCCACACATTTGAGACAGAAGCTCCTCTGTCTGGGGGCAGAGTCATACTGTGGCAATAAGCCCAAAAGTCAAGTAATTAAGTGGCAACATGCCAAGGCAAAGGAAACAAATTAAACAGAAAAATGCAACATTAGACTCCTATTTTGGGGGCAAAGAGGATCCAAGCATGGAACAGGAGGAGGACTATGAGGTCAGAAATCCTGCTCCAAAAGCCCCAAAGGAAAATATGAGTGGGTTAAAGGCCATAGAGGACCTTAAGAAGGACTTTAAAAGTCAAATAAGAGAAGTGGAGGAAAAATTGGGAAGAGAAATGAGAAGGATGCAGGAAAAGTATGAAATGAGGGTCAACATCCTGACTGAGGAAAATAACACCTTAAAAAATAGACTGGCAAAGGAGGCCCAAAAGGGCAATGAGGAAAAGAATGCCTTAAAAAGCCGAATTTGCCATATGGAAAAAGAATCTCAAAAGCTCACTGAGGAGATTCATTCCTTCAGAGTTAGACTGGAGCAAATGGAAGCTAATGACTTTATAAGAAATCAAGATGCTGTTAAACAGATCCAAACAAATGGAAGAATAGAAGGCAATGTGAAATATGTCATGGGAAAAACCACTGACCTGGAAAATAGATACAGGAGAGACAATTTAAAAATTATTGGACTACCTGAAAGCCATGATCAAAGAAAGAACCTAGAAATCACCCTTCAAGAAATTCTCAAGGAAAATTGCCCTGATGTTTTAGACCCAGAGGGAAAAATAGAGGTTGAAAGAATCCATCAATCACCTCCTGAAAAAGACCCCAAAAAGAAAACTCCCAGGAATATTATAGCCAGGTTCCAGAATCTGCAGATCAAGGAGAAAATACTACAAGCAGCCAGGAAGAAACAATTTCAATATTGTGGAAACACAATCAGGATAGCACAGGACCTGGCAGCTTCTACACTGAGGGATCTAAGGACATGGAATATGATATTCCAGAGGGCAAAAGAGCTGGGATTGAAGCCAAGGGTCACCTATCCAGCAAAACTGAGTATTTTGTTTCAGGGGAAAATATAGTCATTCAGTGGAATAGAGGACTTTCAAGCATTCTTGATGAAAAAAACAGAGTTGAATAGAAAATTTGACATCCAGACACAAGAAGCAGGAGATGCCTGAAAAGGTAATCAGGGAAAAGAAATAAAAAAGAACTTATCAAAGTTGACCTATTTACATTCCTACATGGAAAAACAATAACTGTGACTGATGAAACCTTCCTCATTATGAAAATAATTGAAGAAGGGTATATGGGCATATGAATACATATGTGAATGTGTGTATATATGTTTACAGTTATACACGGATAGAGGGCAGAGGTTGAATTTGGTGGAAGGGATGATACTTAAGGGCTGAAGTTAAGAGGTGAGAGAGGGAAGTGGCAAGAGGAGATGGGGAGAGACAGGGTAGGGTAAACTATCTCATGTAGAAGAGGCAAGGGGAAGTCGTTGCAGGGGAGGGGAAAAATCGGAAGGCAAAAATGCAAAACCATATTTTCATTGAATTTGGCTCAGGGCGAGAATGACATACATACTAAATTGGATATCTCACCCTGCAGGAGAGTAGGGGGAAGGGGGATGAGAGGGGAGATGATGAAGGGGAGGGCATTCTTGGGGGAGAGGAGGTTGGAAGTACCTACATTCGAAGAGAGACAGGATCAAAGTAGGGAATGGTCTAGGTGGGGGGTGGGATGCATGGGAGGGAAATATAAGCAGTCTTTTACAATACATCTACTATGGTAATGTTTTGCATAGCTATACATGTACAACACATATTGAATTGCTTATCTTCCCAGAGGGAGAGGGTAACAAAGGAGGAAGGGAATGGATCTGAAATTCGAAGTTTTAAAATTAAATGTTTCAAATATAAAAAAAAAACCAAGAATCATCTACCCAGCAAAACTGAGTATCATTTTTCATAGGAAAATATGGTCATTCAGTGGAATAGAGGACTTTCAAGCATTCTTGATGAAAAAACCAGAGTTAAATAGAAAACTTGACATTCAGACACAAGAAGCAAGAGAAGCAAGAGAAGGGAAACAGGGAAAAGAAATCATAAGGAACTTATAAAAGTTGAACTATTTACATTCCTACATGGAAAAAAGATAATTGTAACTTCTGAAACTTTTCTCAGTATGAGTATAGTTGAAGGGAATAGAAATGTGGTGTGTGTGTGTGTGTGTGTGTGTGTGTGTGTGTGTGTGTGTACACACACACACACATATATATATATATATGTCTATATAGGAGAATATATGGGCATATGAATACATATGTGAGTATGTGTATATATGTGTACAGGGTATGCATAGATAGAGGGCACAGGACAAATTTAATAGGAAGGGATGATACTTAAAAGGTGAAATTAAGAGGTGAGAGAGGCATATAATGAGAGGAGATGGGGAGAGACAAAATAAGGTAAACTATCTCATATAGAAGAGGCAAGGAAAAATGGTCACACTGCAGGGGAAGAACAGGAAGGCAAAAGGGAATAGGTCAACCTTATTCTCATTGAATCTGGCTTAGGGAGGGAATGACACACACACTAAATAAGGTATCTCACCCTATAGGAGAGTAGGAGAGAAGGGGATGAGAGGGGGGGATGGTGGAAGGGAGGATGGGCTGGTGGGGAGGGAAGTTGGAAGCACCCACTTTTAAAAAGTGACAGGATCAAAGTAGATAATAGAACAAGTTGGAGGTGGGATAGGAGGGAGGGAAATATAGTCAGTCTTTTATAATATATCCACTATGGATATATTTTTTGCATAGCTACACATGTATAACCTATATTTAATTGCTTATCTTTCCAGTAAGGGTGGGTGACAAGGGAGGAAGGGAATTAATCTGGAATTCAAAGCTTTAAAATAAAATGTTTAAATATATATGTACTATTATTAATATTATTTTACATGTAACTGGGAAATAAAATATACAGGCACTGGGGCATAGAGATCCACCATGCCCTACTGGAAAGTCAAAGGGGGTATGGGAAAAGATATGGGAGAGTGCAGATTGGAGGAGGGGATATCCAGTGGAATAGCTATTTTGGGGTGGTGGGTAGGGGAAAAATGGAGAAAATTTGTAACTCAAAATTTTGTGGAAATGAATGATGTAAACTAGAAGTTAATAAAGCATTTGATAAAAAAAAGAAAAGAAAGAATGTGATTGAGAAAACATTAATCATACAGATTAAACTTAAAAAAAATTTTTTTAATAAAGTATTTGAGAGGTTATAGGATTTAGACCTGGAAGTCTAACCTCCTCATTTAATAGATAAGGAAACTGAAGCCAGAGAGGTTATGCAACTTACCCAAAGTTACACAGCCAGTAATTGGCAGACCTAGATTTGAAATCAGCTCCTCAGATTCAACATTCAATGCTCTTTTTCACGCTGGGCTTGTGATTTCATCAGTATAGGAAACTTCTTTTGGAGAATTTCTTCTGCCAGCACAGATCAGCACTTGCTCTGTAACTGCTAGTATTAGAGTAGATGTTATTAACCTTTCTTTGTGTCATGGACACCTTTGGCAATCTGATGAAACCCAGGGGACTCCTCAAAATAATGTAATTGAGGGAAATGCTAAATTGTAATTAGTGCTTAGTGGGGAAGGGAACAATATTTTACCAAGTACCTACTAAATGCCAGGTGGTAGTTAGATGGCTTAGTGGATGGAGTGCCGGTTCTGGAGTCAGGAAGACCTGAGTTCAAATCCGGCCTCAGATACTCACTAACTGTGTGCCCCTGGGTAAATCACTTAGCCTCTATTTGCCTTAATCCCTTGGAGAAGGAGATGGCAAACCACTATAGTATCTTTGCCAAGAAAATGCCATACAGGATTGTGAAGAGTCGATACAACTGAACAACAAAAAATAACAAAAACATTCCAGCCACTGTGCTAAGTGCTTTATAATTATCATTTGATCCTCACAACAACTCTGTGAAGTAGGTGCTTTTATTATCCCCATTTTACAGATGAGAAAACTGTGGCAGACAGAGATTAAGGGACTTGCCCAGGGTCACACAACTAGTAACTGTCTGAGACTGGATTAGAGTACAGGTCCCCCTGATTCCAGGCCCAGCACTCTAAACTAGCTGCCCCTAGTTAGTGGAAATAAAGATATAGGGGTTTTGCCCATCCAAATTAATAGACCCCTTGAAATCTAACTATGGACCCCTTAGCCCCTATGTTAAGGACCCCTGCCTTAGTGAGTTACTTAGAACAATGAAAGGTTAAGTGACTTGCCCAGAGTCACACAGCTAGGCAATGTCTCTCTCCAATGCTATTGTTATTTTACTATATCATGCCCTCTAGTATACTTTTATGGGGACCTACAAATACCAAAGACTTGCAATCTAAGGCTGAAAAGGGTCTTAGAGAGCTTTAACTTTATCCTTGTTTAACAGAAAAGGAATTGGAGGCACCCAAAGACCACTTGACTTGCCCAGTGACCCAGCTAGGAAGAAGCAGAGACACCATTCCAACCCAGGCTTGACTTCCTTTCCAAACTCCAGAACTCTTCCTGGTTAGGAAACTCAAAGGACACAGGTGCCAACAAAGGTATGTGCTTCTCTGCATCAATTTCTCAATGTTTTCACCCAGTGTTTCACCCACCATTTTCCTTGTGTTGATTCCTTAGTTTGTTGTCTTGGATTTTCTCTGAAAATTCCAGGACCTAGAGCGTCTGTCTCTTTTGATCATTGCCACTGGAATTTCTCAACTGCTTCCCTTTCAAGAACAAACAAACAAAATTATGATAAATTCATTCAACCAACCAGCTTTGTGGCATTCTTTCTGAAGATCATGAAATGCTCAATGAGCAGATGAAGTGATTTCCTTCCCCTATACCCTCACCCACTGAAGAGGCTGGATTGTTGAGCCTCCTTAGATGCAACCATGCACAATCTCCCCTCCCCTCCCCTCCCCTCCTCTCTGTCCCCTCCACTAGCACCACATAAAATTCCACATTTTTTCCAAAGGCTAACCTGCTGGTAGCCATAACCCTGGATGGCCTCATACCTGTATCCTGTACCTGGAAAGTGACCAAATTTTGCGTAAGTGTAGATGCCAGCTGTCTGAGTGAAAATCCCTTTACAAAACAGCTAAAGTTCCAAAAGTTGTGAGGGCATTGAAGTTTTGTAAGTCATGCCCCTTTTTGAAATAGATCTACCTCCTCAAAGAAGGCCATGGGGAAATCCCTTCTATGAAATGAAGGGGGCTTTTGCCAAGTGATTGTTCACTCCATAATGGATCAATAGCATTAGTGGGGATGGCAAATGGACAGCCCCAGTGTTGCCCTAGGTCTTACAAAGTGACACAAGACCTAGAAGAGGGATTCCTCCTCGATGGAAGACATAAAGAAGAATCCCACAGCATGAGCAAGCATGGATAGGTAGCAATCTGTACTACTAGAGGGGGTCCTCCATCAAAGAGACCACAGATCCCCTGAAGCATTGAAGGGCTTAAGGTCAGACATGCCTGAGTTAATTCTTTGAAGGCTAGCAGGAGCCAAGGTTAAAGCTTCCCATCTACAGTTGTGTAAAAACAAACAACAACAACAACTACCACAACATCTTCTGGAAAATTTGCTTTCCTTACTGTAATGAGAATGGGAATTTGAAGATCTTCCCTGCACTGTAGTAGACCTAGTGGGGAGTTTGAAGACCTCCCCTGCTTTGAAAGTAAACTCTGCCCCCTGACAGGCTGAATGTAATCACATGGAGCTTGTGGTGGGAGGAGTTTACTGAAGAGAAGCAGAGCACACAGGAAGCTGG